>CM056060.1:97918675-97962063 GCA_029574335.1 Rana kukunoris
GCGCAGCCTCTGGTAGGCCTGGTACTTGGACGCTGCCCTGTACCTAGAGATTTCCCGAAAAAAATCCCCAGACCTCTCTTTAACTACTTCCCACCATTCAAGGCGGGAGCAGTTGCCCTCAAGGAGCGAGGTCTGGTCCAGGAAAAAGGCCTCATAGGCTTCCCTGACCTCAGAGTCCTCCAGTAGCGACCCATTCAGGCGCCACAACCCTCTCCCCTTCTGAGGAGTGTCGGCGACATTCAGAGCCACAGATACCATACGGTGATCGGAGAACTCCACCGACTGCAGCACCGGGGCTGAGAAAGCAGAGTCCTCCTTCAAAAAAAACCTATCAAGCCTACTCTGACATCTACCTCGGGCGTATGTGAACCCAGTGAGGTTGGGGAGGTGGCGAACGTGCACATCCACCAACCCGGCTTCCCTTACTACGCTATTTAAAAAAATGCTATCGTATCCCAGAGGGTTGGTGGTACCTGCCCGGCCTAGTGATCATATTGAAATCACCACCAAAGATCACCTGCTGGGATGTAAAAAGATAAGGCTTTACTGCCGTAAGGAGGCTCTTCCTCTCCCTCTTGGTCTGAGGCCCATAAAAATTAATGAGCCTGAGGAATTGCCCCCTCACGACAGCATCCACCACCAGACATCTACCAATCTCCACTTCAATCACTCGTCGGCAAGCCACCGGACCAGTTCTGAAAAGCACTGCAACTCCACTGCAAGGCTCGGCCGCAAGAGACCAGAGGGAGGGCCCGCTCCTCCACTCCCTCTTTGCTAGGTACATCTCTGCCACCGATGCCAGCCAGGTCTCTTGCAAAAACAAAATGTCAGCTTCAACACGGCTGAGGAAATTAAAAGCCATAAAACGAGCTCCTGCAGAACGAATACTTGCGACATTAATGGTCGCAAGCCGTATTGGAGAGGGTACCGCCATCCTTAGTGATTGAATGGGTTACGTTCTCCTTCATATACAACACAACAAACAAACCTATTTTTACATGTCCTCCTCCTCCTCAGAATCCGAGGAGGAGAGAAGACCGAAATGGTTCCCTAGGGAGACCCCCTGGAAAGCCTCAACCCTCCCCGGGGACCTCCCTACCCCAGGTTTGGGGACCTTACCCTTCTTCTTCCTCCTACTCCTAACCTGCTCCCACTCCTGCCACCTCTCCGAAATGGTCACCTCACCCCCCTCCTCAGAGTCGCAACTGGAGAGGCCCTTGGACCTCTTCTGCGAGCCCCTGGCCGCCTCAGATATCTCCATAGGGGAGGCGCCAGGGCAAGGGGGGTGGGGGAGGGAGGCAGGAGGGGGGCCACCTACCAGGGGGGGAACAGACTCCCGGGGAAGGACCGGGGCGGAAGAGGAAGGGGACGGGAAACAGGGGGGGGAGGACGGGAGGAGGGGGACGGGGGAGGGGAACATGGGGCGGCGGATGAGGAGGGGGCACGGGAAGGGGGGACAAGGGGGTGGGGAGAGGAAAGGGGGGGGGCGGGAACCCACACTGGTGGGAGGGGGGGCCCGAGTCCCCGGACCCTCGGGCCCGGGACCCCTAGGACCCCCCAACTCCCCCCCCATCGGCACTGACTTCCGGGACGACAGGGGCCTCCTGGCTGACTGGGCCCTCGTCCCCCCGGGGGGGCGCCCCTCGCCCACGCCTGCCCCGCCTCTGAGGCAGTGGACCGGCTGCTCCCCCCGGAGCAGCATCCGGGGCCCCAGGATCCCCTGCCCCCCGTCTTCACTCGCCGGGGGGGCCTCAGCCGCTCCCGACCTGGGAGGCACCCTCCCTGAGGAAGGACCTCGATATGCCTTGGGGCACCGACTAAAAGGGTGCCCCATCTCTCCACAGAGATTGCAGCAGATCCTCCCACATGACTCAGACAGGTGGCCGGTTTCGTGGCAGCGTCCACACCGGACCACCGTGCAGTCCGAGCTCATGTGGGTAGGACTGCCGCATTTGAAACGACGGGGCTGGCCCGGGTAGAAGGCCAGGATCCGGTCTCGACCGATGAAAGCGCTGCCGGGGAGGTGGGCAACACTGTTGCCCTCCCTCCTGAGCCGGATCCTGGTCAACCATGCCCCGGTCCAGACCCCCCGCTTGTCGAGGTTCTTCCTCAAGGGGGTCTGCAATTGCCCGTACCTCCCAAGCCAGGTGGCGATGTCCTCCGGAGGGAGAGACTCATTCCTCACCAGGATAGTTACGTTCATTACCTCTTCCTGCCTGGAGATGGGAATGAGCCTGAACCTCTTCCATGGGTCCACACACCGCAGGAGTCCAAAGTTGGTGATAAACAGCTCCATACTCACGGGAGTCATGAAGCTGACATCAAACTCCCGGGTGTTGGTGGGGTGGATGACCGCAAAAAGCGAGTCCACCCCAAACCCCATGGAGAGAACCAAATCCACTACCTCACCCCGAGAAGGGCAGGGGTCTGGACCCTCGTAGCGCAGCTGGATAACATTCCTGTGCCTCCTCTCCGGGCCACCTGTACCCCTCGTCCATGCCGACCCCTGCGGATCTGCAGGGGGGGCACGGAAATTCTGGGCGCCAAACCGGCTGTACAGGTGGTCCAGAGAGGCACGAGAGCCAGCCACCTGGGCGAAAGAGCGACCCCCCTTCAGGGCGGACAAAATATTGGCCTCAGGAGACCCCTGTAACACGTTACCCGGAAGAGGGGCACCCCCCACAGCACCCCCCGAAATGGGGGAGGATGGGGGGACCCCTTCCCCTGCCGATGTCTCAGCCCCACCCCCAACAGTACCACCCAAACCACCCTGAACTCCCACCCTCCTCCTTACAACAGGCCCCTCCCCACCAGGGGGCACAAGTGGGGGGGGCACAACAGGGGGGGCACAACAGGGGGGGGGCACATCCCCCACCAGACCCTCCCACCCCACCGGCCACCCGGATCCCCCCACCACCTCACTGGCCCCCTGCGACTCCACATGCATCCCCTCTGGGCGGACGTCCCCCTGGGACCCCTCCAGCTGCCGGATAAAGCTGTAGGCACAACTGTCCATCGGGAGGGGTCCCGCCTGACAATCCCCCCACCCCTCCTGTCCCGCCGGAAGCCCCTCAGGGCTAATGTCCATTGAGACCCGGGGGGTAGGCAGCTTACCGTCCATACCGTCCATTCTGTCTATACCATCCTGCCGGGGGCGCTCTTCAGGGGGGCCTGCTGAGATGGGGTGCCCCTGTGCCCCCGGCTTACTACCCCCCAGGTCTCCTTTGCTGGCGACAACAGCCGACCACTTCCGGTTCCCGGGGACCCACTTCCGGTTTGCGGGTGACCACTTCCGGTTCGTGGGTGACCACTTCCGGTCCCCGGGAGGTCACTTCCGGTCCGCGGTCGGCCACTTCGGGTTCACGGGCGGTCACTTCCGGTCCCAGAGTGCTGGATGGAGGTTGGCCACATCCCCCTCAGCCACTCCTCCTCCCTCAGCCGGCGCCATCTTGACCATGCTGCCTCTCCTGGTCTTTCCTCCTCTACTCTTAGCCTGCCCTCTCCCGCCCTGTTTCAACCCCTCTCCTTGGATGACAGGAGCAAGCTCCACTGTCTGGTGTTGTTGGGTCATGGGGGTCTCAACATGGCAGGGGGCTACGGCAGCATGGTCCTCAGGGAGCCTGGGCAGACTGACCTGCAGACGCCGGGGGGTCCCCCCCGGTGGTGCTTCAGCCCGGCGACCTCCTGGATCATTGGATCCCCCGGGTTCAGCCAACCCCCCAGCCCCTTCCAAGGACTGAGGGCCCGACTCCCGGGGGCCCTCCCCAGGTTTTATGGCCTTACTGGGCCCCACACCACCGGAGCTCACATCCCCCCGGGTTCTAGCCCCAGACTCCTCTGATCTTACTGGCTTCCCCAGCTTCTGGGAGGGTTGGGACTCTGACCGCCCGACTCCTCTCCTTACTGCCTGACTTCCATCCTCGTTAGCCCGCTGGAGGGTCTCCCGGAGCTCCAGCAGGAAGCTCTCTTCTCCAGCCCCACGCTCACAGAAGCCCCCCAAGTACCTCCATATCTCCCTGCACTGCTGGCGCAGGGCCTTGATGGCCTCCCCAAATTCTGGCCTCTTACTGCGGCTGCACCTATCCCTCCGATTTCTCAACTCGGTCAACACTGACATCCTCTGGGTGAAGGCCTGGGATGCCTTCACCAGTAGTTGTTTCACACGTTCACGCCTCTTCCTGGTCTTAGCCTCAGTCTCACCTGGCTGCTGGAGGGTCCAATCCATGAGGCCCTCCTGGGTCCCCAGGAAGAGGCGCTCATCCTGGGTCAGGTCCCGGAAGGAGGGTAGGTGCTGCTGGGCCTTCCTGCTGGTGGTAGGCCCTTCTCCAGGGCTGAGGGAGGCCATCCTTCACCCCGCCTATGGGGCTGGGGGCTGGAAGCTGGTCCTAGGGCTGGTCCACTGGATGTAACCTGGAGCTCCGGAACACAGGTCTGCTCTCCTCTCCAGCAGGCTGCACACTGACAGAAAGGGGAGGAGCTGGAGGTTTTTTTATTAAATTATCTACGACATACAAAAACTTAGGGTTTTTACAGAAACAGGACATAACTTTGGTTAACAACATATGGACCACGAGACATTTTTAGACAAACTGACAGAACAATATTAGCATCATTACACCACACTTTAAGATAGGACGTTGACTTTCAGGCCTTACAGCCCTATACAAAAAAATGCTTGGATTCAAAATCTAGAGGGGTGATTAAAGGGAAAGGGACCTGTCATGGACCATGAAATACTGAAATCCTAATTCATGTATTACAGAAGATGTAATTCTCTCCCTGCTAATCTTAATGCCTGTGTGCCTCTAGACCTGGATAATTGGACAATGACCCTTCAATGGCATACCGGAGTCGGGCTTGTGAGATACATTTTATTGTCCAGTGTGAAGAGGTGTTAATTGTTATTCTAAACCCCAGCCAGGTCAACAGACTCATAAGTGATACTTATTGTCCATTGTGTGATAACCCTATTTAAAGCCTTTCTATTATAAGGTGTAAATTACTTCTGCCCTGTCTCAATTCTCCAGACGGCTCCATTGTGCTGTGGCTGGCTATTGTGCACATTGATTGACCCCCTGGGGCTTTTGTCTGAACACAGATATTCAGGCTTCTGGCCACACCTATTCAAGCTTTGGGACCAATCGCTGCGGAGACATTTTCAAGTCCTCATTTGCATGGTTTTTAGAGGACCAGAGTGAAGACTGAATACTTTACAATGGACCAATAGGAACGCGGTTGTTGGGGGCGGGATGTTCCAAATCCTGTATAAAGTGTGCTGTGTACTTTCAATAAAGGGTGTCCTGTTAGATCCGGTATGAAGCCATGGCTCATGTGTGGATGATTCGGCGATTCCAGGGATATTCCTAGTCGGGGAATATTGGGGTGATTTCTTTTATGGGAGAAGAAGGGAGAGGATGGCGGAGATATGCTCTAATACCGTCACACTGGATGGCAGCAGCGGGATTTTCCCTTCTACTTTCCTTTACACCAGGATTCCAAGCAGACACTGGGAACAGTGAATGGAAGACTGGTACACCCGGCTTAAAAGAAATACACGGAAAGGACTACTGGAAGTTTGTGGAAGGATTGCTAGCAACAGAACCGAGCGTGTCATCATAGCAGAATAAATGGAGCTAGACCAGGAGAACTCGGTTGCAGCAAGGCCTGCAGTACAGAAGATGGGGACACCAGTGATTCAGGATGAGGAATCACCAGCCAACAAGCTAATAAGAGAGAAATTAGCATGGTTCGGTCCGAACCCAACGGCGGATGTGGTGCTGAAAGTGATGACCCTGTTAGCGGAGGAGGCTAAACAAATAAGAGACGCAGAGCTACAGTTAAAACTGGCAGCAGTCCAACAAGCAGCCGCACATTCTCCAAACAGTGAGTACAGCACAGCGGACACAAGGAAGATTCCGTTTAGCGCCTTTGAAGCTTTTGATGAGAAAGAACGAGAGCGGCAACCTGAGCTGAGAATTGCAGAAATACGACGATCGGTGACAACGCCTAAAGAAGCAGCACCAAATGAAAGACGAGGAGAGGTACAGATACCAGTAACCATAGAAGAGGAATTCAGAAGAAGATTACAAGAGATGCGGATACAGCACACAGGACCAGAATCAGAGGAGGTCCTGCTGGGATGGGCGGATGTGATTCGGTGCCAACTCTGGAAGGAAGCGCTAGCTCTGGAGCAGCAACATCAAGGAGAAGTCCTGCCCTACATCTATGCAAGGTACTGGCCGCAGTATGACGTACGACTGCCGTTGTTGGGGGAACAACCGAAGCAGGAGTGGATAGCGGAATTAAGCAGGCTGCTCAGGGCAGAGATGCAGCTGGATGAGAGCTACAGAGCCCTCCGGTGGTATGTAGCCCAAGAGTGCCCGTGGTCAGCGGATGACAGCCCCACAGAAGGCTATGACTATGATGGCCTGGGATTGTTGTATTGGAGGATGTCCAGTGATCCCGACTTTGGGGATGATCGGGAGTGGCGCTTAGAGGACATAATGGAGCACAGAGAGAAAAAATTGAATATCTCGGAAGCGCACTGGGCACAGGAAGATTTGGAATTTCTGGCCGCTCGGGAATGGGACCTGGAGATCGCCTACAAACAGCTGCTAGACTCTGCTCAGCACCAGGACCGGGCTCCCTTTGCCTGGGACTATCAGGAAATACCAGTGGACAATACTGAAATCCTGGCTGAAGAATCGTCCATGTGGCAGGGTAACCGTGTGCTTTCCCAACCTGCCCCTGCAGCTATGGACCCGGAGGTCTTATGGCCGATGCAGCAAGTGCCGACTGACCTTGATCCGGTTTCTGCATGGGACAATCTTGAATGGAGGAATGTGCCTGTCCAGCAGTATGCCAGTGAATCGTCAATGGAAAATCTGGAGATTGCCATTCCCAAAGCTGAAGTTCTGACCGCAGGGCCGAGCTCTGCTAACCTCTGCTCAGGATCTATAGCATTCTCTGGGTTCCATGGACAGGAGATGGTGAACCCCTATCCCCAGACACCAGTTCCAGAGACAGGGGATTTGATAGACTTCTCTGCTGAGGAAGAACAACCTGATGGGCCCCCAGCAGAAGAGCTGGTATCAGGGCCACACTTCACTGTGCTCTGCCCAGCCCCAAGAGCAGTATTTGTGGAGTTACAAGGAACTTCCCCAGCTGAAGCGCTGGTCACCGGACAGAGGGTTCAAGACCTCTGCCCCACCCCTGTGGCAGTTTTGGAGGCTCAGGGTGAGAAGATGGCGATCACTCCCCAGCCACAGATTACAGAATGTATGGACTGTTCAGAGGATGTTATGGATTATGCATCCCCAGCAGAAGTGCTGGCAACAGGGCAGATTGCCAGCCATCTCTGCCCAGCACCGGGACCAACTGTGGAGTTCCAGGGAGCCGGGGCGGTTGGCCCCCCTCCCCAGCAACCAGCTGAGGTGGTAAAGCTCTTACTCCCAGCAGAATCCCTGGCAGCAGGACAAGATGCTACTGGCGGCTGCACCCCACTACAGCTTGAGCGGATATCGGTGGATGGGACTGTGGTCTCCACTCAGAGCAACCCAGCGGAAGAGCTGGCAACAGAGCAGAGTGCCCCGGGCCTCTGCTTTCACCTAACAGAAGAAGGGGTCCCTGTGGTAGTGGATGGGACTTCAGTCTCCACTGGCACAACCCCAGAAAAGGGTACAGGACTGAAAGAGGAGGATGTCAGCTTTGCTTTGCAAGCACTGGGGGATTTTCACCTCACACCAGTGGATGAGACTTCAGTCTCCACTAGTATAACCCATAAATGGTGGCCAGTTGGCCCAGATCCCCAACAGCATGATGGACTGAGCCCAGCCACCCTGTCATCTCTCCAGCGGCTGAAAGGACTCCAGGGAGAAGGGCTAGTCCAGGCCTCTCCCCAGCGGCAGACGTGTTCCCTGAGAGAGGCAGAGGATGGCGGGGTGAGTAATGCTCGGTTTGGAGCAAGTGATTTGGGGTACTGTATGGATACCGGCCTTGGGGGACTGGAACTACTGACTGAATTCAGAGACAACCCATCTGGTGTCTCCGACTGGGTTAGTCCCCTGCCAAAAGGGGAGATGTGTGACAGGCCTTGCCGGGACAGGGGCTTTTGGAGAGGACTGAATGCGAGCCTCTTGCCGTCCGATTATGGGCCAGGGCCGCAA
Source organism: Rana kukunoris (assembly GCA_029574335.1). Taxonomy (NCBI): domain Eukaryota; kingdom Metazoa; phylum Chordata; class Amphibia; order Anura; family Ranidae; genus Rana; species Rana kukunoris. The sequence continues at coordinate 97,926,841 of CM056060.1, forward strand.
AGCAGGAAGGCGGATGGGTTATCCTGGCAGACAGTCCTGGAACCTTAAGACTACTTGCCCAACATCCTCGAGTGACCCGTTTGGGTCCCACTGCAGATGTTGAACTATTTCCCAGGGGGAGTAATGTCATGGACCATGAAATACTGAAATCCTAATTCATGTATTACAGAAGATGTAATTCTCTCCCTGCTAATCTTAATGCCTGTGTGCCTCTAGACCTGGATAATTGGACAATGACCCTTCAATGGCATACCGGAGTCGGGCTTGTGAGATACATTTTATTGTCCAGTGTGAAGAGGTGTTAATTGTTATTCTAAACCCCAGCCAGGTCAACAGACTCATAAGTGATACTTATTGTCCATTGTGTGATAACCCTATTTAAAGCCTTTCTATTATAAGGTGTAAATTACTTCTGCCCTGTCTCAATTCTCCAGACGGCTCCATTGTGCTGTGGCTGGCTATTGTGCACATTGATTGACCCCCTGGGGCTTTTGTCTGAACACAGATATTCAGGCTTCTGGCCACACCTATTCAAGCTTTGGGACCAATCGCTGCGGAGACATTTTCAAGTCCTCATTTGCATGTTTTTTAGAGGACCAGAGTGAAGACTGAATACTTTACAATGGACCAATAGGAACGCGGTTGTTGGGGGCGGGATGTTCCAAATCCTGTATAAAGTGTGCTGTGTACTTTCAATAAAGGGTGTCCTGTTAGATCCGGTATGAAGCCATGGCTCATGTGTGGATGATTCGGCGATTCCAGGGATATTCCTAGTCGGGGAATATTGGGGTGATTTCTTTTATGGGAGAAGAAGGGAGAGGATGGCGGAGATATGCTCTAATACCGTCACAGGACCCATCACCTAGAGGCCAGGGTGGGCACTTCAAGGCGGCTGGAAATGAAAGCCTCTCCATAAATGGGCACACATATCAGGGCCCACCCTGTCCCTCTCCAGCTTACAGACCTTTACCACTTCACCGAAAATGTCACCCACCACCTCGTAGACAGGGAGGACTTTGCCCCTAGTGGACAGGAGACACCGGGCATGCCACGTGTAGTAGAGGATTGCTAAACTTACTATATAAAGTGAAGTCAAATTAACGCCCCTCACCGTTTTGAACGCCCCATACACCCACTCAGAGTAGATCAAGGAAGAGAAGCGAGGGTAACCCACAGCTCCCTCTACTCCTCTCTGAACATCCTTGTTGAAGTAGCACTGGACTAAAAAATGGTCCATAGTCTCCAGTGCTCCTCCACACTCTGGCCGCGGACAAGCTCTGTCCGCTATGTTCCTGTACTTAAGATTGTCACGGACGTATAACCGTCCGTGAAAAGCTCGCCAGGCGAGGTCCCAAAATTTATTGGGCACTCTCTTGGAGTTCAGAAGGGCTAACCCTTCTGTGAGGACCCTCTCCGGGCAGTCTCTCAAAGTCAATGGCTTTAAAATGTCTGTGTCCATGATCCTTTGGTACAACTCACGTCGACCAGTGGATCCGACTTCCAAGGCAGATATCCGCCATTTCCTCAGTACTTTCAATGTTTGTGGGACGTAAGAAGGAAGGTACTGGTGCGACCTCCTTAGGTCACCCACCCTTCCTCCCCCCTCCCACTCTTTCAGGAACAGCATGAACCAGTCCTTACATGAACTCTCCCACAGAGAAGGGTCTCCCACAAAGAGGGACTGGATGTTATGTTTTACAAAAATGGTGGTGAAGAACACCACTGGCTGGATCATGTCCAGGCCTCCTACCCTTCTCTGTTGGCAAGTGACGTCCCTTCGAATTAGGTTCAGCCTGTTTCCCCATAGCATTAGAAAAAACAGGCCGTTGACCTTTGCATGAAGGGAGGCTGGCAAAAGGCATACGTAGCTGACATACAGAAATTGTGGTATCAGGTAGGTCTTGATCAGGCTGACCCTTTCCCTCAACGACAACTTCCAGCCTTTCCAGGCTGAAACCATCTGGGTGGCACCCACCAGTCTGCGCTCCCAATTTCGGGTGGGGTAATCCCCCTGACCAAAATGGATGCCCAGGACTCGAATTTCAGCTTGGGGAGTGGGAAATACGTCCGGAAGGGGGAACTCTTCCCCTTCCTTCCCCATCCAGAAAGTTTCGCACTTGCTCCAGTTCACTAGAGAACCAGATGCCTCCGAGTAGTCATCGATCTGGGCTTCCACAAACTGCGCCTCTTCCCGATCGGAGACCACTATGGAGACATCGTCTGCATAGGCCACCGCTCTCACCGCCGTCCCAGTACCCCCACAGGGACCCAGAGAGATCCCCCTCAAATGGCCGCAGTTTAGCCTCCTTACGAAGGGGTCCACTGCGAACACATATAGAAGGGGACTCAGAGGGCACCCCTGCCTGACACCGGAGCCGACAGGGAAAGGGCGACCCACCCAGCCGTTCACAAGGGGGAAACTTACCGCCCCTCTATACAAAACTTCTAACCATTGGACAAATATCCCCGGCAAACCGTATTTCCTCAGAAGGCGCCAGAGGTACTTGTGATCAACCCGGTCAAACGCTTTAGCCTGATCCAGTGCCAGCAGATACCGCCCCCAGCTCTGTGCCCTGCACTTCTCCACGGCCTCTCGGACGCAGAGGACAGCACTAAACGTGCTACGGCCGGGGACAGTGCAGTGCTGAGCCGTGGAAAGTAACCCATCAGCCTTTGCCAACAGACGTGTAAAGAGTACTTTTGCCAGGATCTTCCTGTCTGTGTTGAGAAGGGCGATGGGACGCCAATTCTCGATCACAGTCTGGTCCTTACCTTTGGACAGCAAGATTAATGCGGACTTCCTCATTGAGGATGGTAGCAGGCCTTGGGCCAATGAATCGTTGAATACCATCGTCAAATGAGGGGCCAATTGACCCTTGAAGGTTTTGTAGAATTCAGACGTCAGGCCATCGGGACCGGGCGACTTTTTGAGTGACAATGAGTCTATGGCCTGCATTACTTCATCCGTAGTAATGCTTGCTGTCAAAGAGCCTGGGGTGTCTGGCCTCGCAGGGAGCGGGGTCTCATCAATGTAGTTGTTCATTACCTGTTCGTCCAGACTCTTCGGCTTCAGAAGCTCTGAAAAGTGCTCTTCTACGACGCCGAGGATGCCCGACTTGGACCTTGTCAGGGACCCAGAGGCCTCGCGAAGGCTATGTACAACCTTCAAACCCGCTGATTCCCCACAACTCTTGTAGGGGTCCGGGGAGCAGAACTTCCCGTAATCCCTCTCAAGAATGAGGGAAGCATGGCGGTCATACTGGAGCTCTCTCAACCGAAGCTTCAGGTCGGACACCTGTTCCTGAGGGCCATCAGAAGAGACCAGGCAGTCCAGCTGCCTCCTCAGCTTCTGGTAGGCCCTGTACTTAGAGCCTGCCTGGTATTTTGAGACTTTCCGGAAGAAGCCCTCCGACCTCTTCTTCACTGCTTCCCACCATTCCAGGCGGGAGCAGCCACTCTCAAGGAGCGAGGCTTGTTCCAGGTAGAATGTCACAAAATCCTCCCTAATACCAGGATCCTCAAGGAGCGTCACATTTAGACTCCAAATACCTCGACCTCTCTGAGGGGTTTCTGCAACATTCAAAACTACGGACAAAAGAAGGTGATCGGAGAACTCCACTGCCTGCAGCTCTGGTGCCGCAGTGGTAGAGTCCCCCTTCAAAAAAAACCTATCTATCCTAGACCTACTGCTACCTCTTGAGTAAGTGAAACCCGTGTGGTTGGGGAAGTGACGAACATGCACATCCACCAACCCAGCGTCTCTAGCTATGCTATTTAGGAAGATGCTATCATATCCCAGAGGGTTTGCGGCGCCTGCCCTGTCTTTGGGCCTAGTGATGGTGTTAAAATCACCTCCGAAAATCACCTGCTGGGACGAAAAAAGATAGGGCTTGATCATCGTAAGGAGGTTCTTCCTCTCCCTTTTGGACTGGGGTCCATAGAGGTTAATTAACCTCAGGAATTGTCCCCTCACGACGACGTCGACCACTAAGCACCTTCCAATCTCTACTTCAATGACTCGTCGACAAGCCACCGGACCAGTTCTAAAAAGCACTGCCACTCCACTATAGGGCTCGGCCGCAAGAGACCAGAGGGAGGCACCACACCGCCACTCCCTCTTTGCAAGAAGCATTTCTGCACTTGATGTCAACCGGGTCTCTTGCAAAAACAAAACATCCGCATCAATCTGGCTGAGAAAAGAGAAGGCCATGTAGCGAGCCCTAGTAGACTTGATACTCGCAACATTAATGGTTGCGAGCCGAATTGGAGGGGGTACTGCCATTCTTAATCGTTGAAGCAGATCGTTCTATCTTTACACACACAAAAAACATTAACATATCCCATCACCCTCCCCCAGTTCCATCCCTTCACTGGACGCCCCGTCTGGAGCGTTAGCTCCTGTGGGGTCCAGTGCAGCAAACCTGTTGCTGATAGGGACTGTAGTCCTATGGGTAGGGGTATTTACGGTCCTATTCTTAACTGTTGATGGTTTGAGGGTGGGATTGGGGCCTGGGACAACGCCAGGACTGGGAGCCCCATTCCCACCCCTGCCCTTGACCGTTGACCACCCTTCTTTCTTTTTCCCTGGGCGGACAGGCCCTGGTTTCTTTTGCTGGGGTCCCTGTGTCTGTCTTTTCTTACTACGTTTATCTGACCCAGGCCTTGATATGTCGGATGAATCCAAGTCTGGGTCCCCCTTTGAACCTGTTCCCTCCTGAGACATTGGGATAGGGGGGTTGGACCATGTGGGGATGGGTTGGGAGCTCTCCAGAGGGTGCAGCACTACCTTAAGCGCCTGCACTATTTTGGGCGTTGTTTGCTCCCTGGGGCCCTTTGGGCCCTTGGGACCTTGGGGATTCTGGGCCTGAGGTGGCAGACCCTCTGTTTGTTTTGGGGTGTTTTGGTCCCTTTTATCTATTGAGTCCACCTCCTCTAACCCTAGAGGAGGGTTCTTTGCTCTCCTCCTAGCTAATCTCCCTATTGGGGGCAGGAGAGGGCTTTGGTCCTCGGGCTCCGGGGGGTGGCCCCCGAGTGGATGGCCCACGGACCGTGGATGGCCCTGGCTGGCAGGAGCCTATTACGAAAGCCGAGCCTTGGTCAGCCTGCTCCTGGGCTGGGGGTCCTGAACTTGGTTGGGTCCCTTTTTGGCCTGTGGGCCCTGGTAGACCCATAGGGGGGGGGGGTCTCTGCTTCTGGGGCCTGGAAGGCCATGGGGCAGCGGCTGAATGGATGTCCCATGACACCACATAGATTGCATTGTATGTGGGTACATCCATCCGCCGTGTGTCCCACCTCATTGCACTTCGAGCACCTCCTCTCTGTGCAATTGGCGCTGAAGTGCAGGGGGCTGCTGCATTTGTAGCACAGTTTAGGCTGTCCTAGGTAAAATGCCAGCAGCCTATCCCTGCCAATGAACCCAGATGCTGGAATATGGGTCACGGAGGTGCCCGTCCGCCTGAGTTTGACCTGGACAGTCCAGGTCCCTGTCCAGATGCCCTTGGCATCCCGTTCTTTCTGAGGGGGGCCATGACCTGTCCATACCGCCCCAACCATGTGGCAATATTTTCACCCGGGACTGCCTCGTTCCTTACTAGGACGGTTACTTTTTTAACCTCATCCTGTCTGGACAGGGGGTATATCCTAAAAGGCTTCCAGGCAGGTTGCTCCCTTACCACCTCAAGCCTGGATAGGAAGCTCTCCATCAGGACCGGGGTGGTGAAGCTGACGTCGTACTCCGGGGAACCCGCAGGGTGGATGATGGCAAAGATCTCCGACACCCTGAATCCGAGTGCCAGGACCATGTCCACCACTGCGCCTCTCCCCGGAGCACGGTCCAATCCCCCCTGCCACTTTAATTGCACCACATTGCGCCTTTTCCTCTCAATACCTGCGGTCCGGGAAGCAGCTGGCACCGAACCCCTAAACACCATAACCCCATGCTGGGCATAGAAATGGCCCATCTGCACCCTGCCTCCGGCTATGTCCGCGAACGAAAAGCCTGACTTAAGGGCAGAGGCTACCTGGGCTTCCTGGGTGCTACTGATCTTGGGGGGGAGCCCGGGGGGGCTGGGGAGGTGGTAGGGACCTCGGGCCACAACTCCCGGGGGGACACAACAGGGGGCACGACTGGGGGGGCACAACATGGGTGAGCACAGCAGGGGAAACCACAGCAGGGGGAGGCACAATAGGGGGGGCACAGGTGGGGGTACCATAGGGGGGGGACCAACACAAGGGTCTGTGACCTGGGGGGCTGAAACATGGGGGGCCACAACACAGGGGGATGTCTGCATAACCACAGGGTGCACATTACTTTCCGTTAACACACTTTCCTGTCCTGGAAATATTACATCAGTACAAACATTGTCCATCATTTGATCGCACCCAACCGGGGGTGCAACTGTACCGCTCTCCGGCACCTCACGACAGTTAGCCCTCGGCGGGGACATCACTACCGGAGAGGAAACACTTGCCGGCGGGCTACCCTCCCCACCCTGGTCCGCTGAGAACGGCTCCCCCTCCAGCTGGCGGATGTACCCTAGGGCGAGGCATGAGCCTGGCGCTGAGCCCTGCTCGCACCCCCCCACAATCGCCAAGCTGGGGGGTCATGGCCGCGGCTGAAGATCTCAAAGCCTGGGACTCTGGGGTTTGGGGCACAGTACAACCGGGGAGATAGCACTCGGCGGTGCATCCTCCTCAGCAGTCCCGGGCGCACTGGTGGGACCGTCACCGGCGCATCGCCGTTCTGGGGGTTCGGGACCTCCATGGTAACTGTCTCACCTCCCGCATCGGCAATCGTGGCCCCGTCCGTTGTATTATCATCCACCATAGCCCCGCTCCTTGGGGCTTCAGGTACCGTAGCTCCCGCCACCTCCGTCCCGCCCGCCATTACCTCCATTGCTTCCTGGCTGGACACGGCCGGACTCCCGCCGGATGGAATAGCGCCACCTTGCGGCTGGGATGCGGCTGTACTCCCGGCCTGGGAGCCGCGTCTGACAGCCTGGCTGCTGTTACCCCGGGCAACCTCCAACCGCCTGTTGAAACTCACCAGTTGGGGGGTCAATCTTCCAGCCGTGTTGCTTAGTCGTGTCAGCAGCTGAAGGTATTCTGCAGAGATCTCTTTTAAAGAGAGAATACTCTGCCGATGGATTCTCCTCCTGGTCTGACTTACTGCATCCCTGGCACTCCTTATCCTGCCCAGCTCCTCGTATATGGCCTCCAGGAAGGTGACCGTTTTGTCGATGGAGCCATATACCTTCCTCAGCCTTCTCTCGAAGGCCCCCGCATCCTCACCTGGTTGAGCTGTCATCCAAAGGACATCTGCCTGTGTTCCTAAGAACAGGGTGTCCGTATTGGGCGGCTTTAAGGTGTTCAAACCAGCCCTGACATGGGGTGAGTCTCCAGGCTCACACATGCCGGTAGAAGGCTGGACCTCTGCTGGGGGATTCAAGCCATCCCCTGGGCTGTTTTTCTCCATAGTCTCTTGGGTCTCCAGGAGCTCCTGTGAAACACGACCACACCCTTTGGATATTTTTTATTAAAATGACACGACATTAGAAAACAGGGGAAAACAAATTAAACAAGGGAAACACACACAACACAATATGTACAAACACTGATTACCACCGACCGCCACCCTCCAAGATATACATGACTGAAAAAAGAAAGAAAAGAACGTTACATTAGTACATAATTAAAAAGGCTCACTGGTGCAAAGTAAAAGTCTCTTAATTGTCCATAACACATAAATAAATACCTGCCCAGATCATTGCCAAACACCCACAACAAGGCTCACCGGTACAGGTGGGGAAATTATTACAGTCCATAAGACCCCACCGTCCAGATCATCGCCTAACCCCACCACACTCCCCACCACCACATCAAGCCACTACAAACGACATGTACAACAAACCCCATATGAGCGAGAACGTATAGACCGGAGCATCCGTTGCCTTATTTCAAAAAACCATAATAATTCAAAATCTAGGGGGGGTGAAAGAAAAGACCGCCTCCACCTAGGGAGAGAGGCAGGGCTGTGACCTAAGGGGGCTGGAAGAGGAAACCCCTCCATAAACGGGCACACCTCTCAGGCCCGACCCTGCTCCTCTCCAGATCCCGCACCTTCACCAACTCCCGAAAAATATCACCCGCCACCTCATGCACAGACAGGATTTTGTCCCTAGTGGACACCAAACACCGAGCGTGCCAAGTGTAATAAAGCACAACTACATTGACTAAATAAAGTGATGACAACTCAAAACCCCTGCGAACCCTGAAGTCACCATACACTCTCTCAGCCAGGGACAGAGCCGGAAGGCGGGGGTAGCCGATGGCACCCCCTACCCTCGAAAGAACCTCTAAGTTGAAAGGACATTGGGCCAGAAAATGGTCCATGGTCTCCAACGTCCCCCCACACTCCTGTCGGGGGCAGTCCCTGTCCCCAAGGTTCCTGTACTTGAGATTCGCACGGACATAGAGTCGTCCATGGAACGACCTCCATGCGAGATCCCAAAACTTATTAGGAATTCTAGGAGAATTCAAGAGGGCTAATCCCTCCGTGAGGACTCTCTCAGGGCAGTCCCTCAAAGACAGGGGCTTCAAAATGTCCGAGGCCATGACCCTCAAGTACAGCTCCCGCCGACCCGAAGAGCCCACCTCCAGGGCAGTTATCCGCCACTGCCTCAGTACCTTCAATGCCAGGGGGACATAGGAGGGGAGATACCCATGCGATCTCCTCAGATCACCGGGCCTCCCCCCCTCCCCCCACTCCCTCAAGAACAGCAAGAGCCAGTCCTTGCATGAACATTCCCACCAGGAAGGCACGTCCACAAAAATGGACTGCAGATTATGCTTAACAAAAATGGTGACGAAGAACACCACCGGGTTGATCATATCCAACCCGCCTTGCCTTCGCTGGCGGTATGTGACCTCCCTCTTAATCAGATTCAGTCTGTTTCCCCACAAAAGCAGGAAGAACAGACCATAGATCCGAGCATAGAGAGATGCTGGCAAAAGACAAACGTAACTTACAAAGAGAAATTCAGGCAGCAAAAACGTTTTGATCAGACTTACCCTCTCCCTCAAGGACAGCTTCCAGCCTTTCCAGGCCTTCACCTTCCGAGTGGCACTCACCAGCCTGCGCTCCCAGTTTAGTTTGGGATAGTCACCCGGGCCGAAATGAATGCCTAAGATTCGAATTTCTGGAACAGGCGTGGGGAACACGTCCGGAAGGGGGAACTGCTCCCCCTCCTTCCCCATCCAGAAAACTTCGCTCTTGTCCCAATTGACCAGCGAGCCTGACGCCTCGGAGTAGAGCCCGATCTGAGACTCCACAAAGCGGGCCTCTTCCTGACCAGACACCACCACCGAGACGTCATCCGCGTAGGCCACGACCCTCACCGCCAAACCCGGACCCCCGACAGGACACACCGGAACCCCCCCCAGACGCTCGCAGTCTAGCCTCCTTACGAAGGGGTCGACCGCAAAGACGTACAGGAGAGGGCTCAACGGGCACCCCTGCCGGACGCCAGAGTCCACGGTAAAAGCCCGACCCACCCAACCATTGACAAGAGGGAAGCTCTCAGCACCCCTATACAATGCACGTAGCCAATCAATGAATTGATCAGGCAGACCGTATTTCCTCAGAAGAAGCCAGAGGTACTCATGGTTCACCCGGTCAAACGCTTTGGCCTGATCCAATGCAAGAAGATACCGTTCACTACCTTCAGCCCTGCACCTTTCCACAGCCTCCCAGACGTTCAGGACGGCACTAAAGGTACCCCGGCCAGGAACTGTGCAGTGCTGAGAGGGGGACAACATCCTGCCTGCCACAGCAGACAGACGTGAAAAAAGAATCTTCGCCAGAATCTTTCTATCCGTGGTAAGAAGGGCGATCGGACGCCAGTTCTCCACCACGGACGGATCTTTCCCCCTTGATAGAAGGATCAATGCCGACCTTCTCATTGAGGGAGGCAGCAGGCCATAGGCCAAACATTCGCAAAACACGTCCCTCAAATGAGGAGCCAAAAGGCTCTTAAAGGTTTTATAAAACTCGGCCGTGAGCCCATCAGGCCCAGGCGATTTCTTAGAAGCCAAGGAGCCAATGGCCTGCTCAACTTCAGCAACTAAAATCTCCTCTACCAAAGAGCCAGGAAGGTCAGATCCCACTTCCAGTGGGGTCCCATCAAGGAAATTCCTGACTTTCTCTGTATCTAAAGGCCGCCTCCTCAGGAGGTCCGAAAAGTGGTCTCTGACGACACCCAAGATCCCCGATCTGGACCGGACCAGGGACCCTGAGGCATCCCTCAGGCCGTGTATGACCTTCGAACTCGCCGCCTCACCACAGCTCCTGTAGGGATCCGGAGAGATAAACTTCCCGTAATCCCTCTCAAAAACCAGGGAGGCGAGACGGTCATACTGACACTCCTTCATCTGCGCCTTTAGACCAGATATCTGTTCCTGAGAGCCCCCAGAAGACACCAGACAGTCAAGCTGTCTGCGCAGCCTCTGGTAGGCCTGGTACTTGGACGCTGCCCTGTACCTAGAGATTTCCCGAAAAAAATCCCCAGACCTCTCTTCTTCCCACCATTCAAGGCGGGAGCAGTTGCCCTCAAGGAGCGAGGTCTGGTCCAGGAAAAAGGCCTCATAGGCTTCCCTGACCTCAGAGTCCTCCAGTAGCGACCCATTCAGGCGCCACAACCCTCTCCCCTTCTGAGGAGTGTCGGCGACATTCAGAGCCACAGATACCATACGGTGATCGGAGAACTCCACCGACTGCAGCACCGGGGCTGAGAAAGCAGAGTCCTCCTTCAAAAAAAACCTATCAAGCCTACTCTGACATCTACCTCGGGCGTATGTGAACCCAGTGAGGTTGGGGAGGTGGCGAACGTGCACATCCACCAACCCGGCTTCCCTTACTACCCTATTTAAAAAAATGCTATCGTATCCCAGAGGGTTGGTGGTACCTGCCCGGTCTTTGGGCCTAGTGATCATATTGAAATCACCACCAAAGATCACCTGCTGGGATGTAAAAAGATAAGGCTTTACTGCCGTAAGGAGGCTCTTCCTCTCCCTCTTGGTCTGAGGCCCATAAAAATTAATGAGCCTGAGGAATTGCCCCCTCACGACAGCATCCACCACCAGACATCTACCAATCTCCACTTCAATCACTCGTCGGCAAGCCACCGGACCAGTTCTGAAAAGCACTGCAACTCCACTGCAAGGCTCGGCCGCAAGAGACCAGAGGGAGGGCCCGCTCCTCCACTCCCTCTTTGCTAGGTACATCTCTGCCACCGATGCCAGCCAGGTCTCTTGCAAAAACAAAATGTCAGCTTCAACACGGCTGAGAAAATCAAAGGCCATAAAACGAGCTCCTGCAGAACGAATACTTGCGACATTAATGGTCGCAAGCCGTATTGGAGAGGGTACCGCCATCCTTAGTGATTGAATGGGTTACGTTCTCCTTCATATACAACACAACCAACAAACCTATTTACATGTCCTCCTCCTCCTCAGAATCCGAGGAGGAGAGAAGACCAAAATGGTTCCCTAGGGAGACCCCCTGGAAAGCCTCAACCCTCCCCGGGGACCTCCCTACCCCAGGTTTGGGGACCTTACCCTTCTTCTTCCTCCTACTCCTAACCTGCTCCCACTCCTGCCACCTCTCCGAAATGGTCACCTCACCCCCCTCCTCAGAGTCGCAACTGGAGAGGCCCTTGGACCTCTTCTGCGAGCCCCTGGCTGCCTCAGATATCTCCATAGGGGAGGCGCCAGGGCAAGGGGGGTGGGGGAGGGAGGCAGGAGGGGGGCCACCTACCAGGGGGGGAACAGACTCCCGGGGAAGGACCGGGGCGGAAGAGGAAGGGGGACGGGAAACAGGGGGGGGGAGAGGACGGGAGGAGGGGGACGGGGGAGGGGAACATGGGGCGGCGGATGAGGAGGGGGCACGGGAAGGGGGGACAAGGGGGTGGGGAGAGGAAAGGGGGGGGGGGTGGGAACCCACACTGGGGGGAGGAGGGGCCCGAGTCTCCGGACCCTCAGGCCCGGGACCCCTAGGACCCCCCAACTCCCCCCCATCGGCACTGACTTCCGGGACGACAGGGGCCTCCTGGCTGGCCGGGCCCTCATCCCCCCGGGGGGGCGCCCCTCGCCCACGCCTGCCCCGCCTCTGAGGCAGTGGACCGGCTGCTCCCCCCGGAGCAGCATCCGGGGCCCCAGGATCCCCTGCCCCCCGTCTTCACTCGCCGGGGGGGCCTCAGCCATTCCCGACCTGGGAGGCACCCCCCCTGAGGAAGGACCCCGATATGCCTTGGGGCACCGACTAAAAGGGTGCCCCATCTCTCCGCAGAGATTGCAGCAGATCCTCCCACATGACTCAGACAGGTGGCCGGTCTCGTGGCAGCGTCCACACCGGACCACCGTGCAGTCCGAGCTCATGTGGGTAGGACTGCCGCATTTGAAACAACGACGGGGCTGGCCCGGGTAGAAGGCCAGGATCCGGTCTCGACCGATGAAAGCGCTGCCGGGGAGGTGGGCAACACTGTTGCCCTCCCTCCTGAGACGGATCCTGGTCAACCATGCCCCGGTCCAGACCCCCCGCTCATCGAGGTTCTTCCTCAAGGGGGTCTGCAATTGCCCGTACCTCCCAAGCCAGGTGGCGATGTCCTCCGGAGGGAGAGACTCATTCCTCACCAGGATAGTTACGTTCTTTACCTCTTCCTGCCTGGAGATGGGAATGAGCCTGAACCTCTTCCATGGGTCCACACACCGCAGGAGTCCAAAATTGGTAATAAACAGCTCCATGCTCACGGGAGTCATGAAGCTGACATCAAACTCCCGGGTGTTGGTGGGGTGGATGACCGCAAAAAGCGAGTCCACCCCAAACCCCATGGAGAGAACCAAATCCACTACCTCACCCCGAGAAGGGCAGGGGTCTGGACCCTCGTAGCGCAGCTGGATAACATTCCTGCGCCTACTCTCCGGGCCACCTGTACCCCTCGTCCACGCCGACCCCTGCGGATCTGCAGGGGGGGCCCGGAAATTCTGGGCGCCAAACCGGCTGTACAGGTGGTCCAGAGAGGCACGAGAGCCAGCCACCTGGGCGAAAGAACGACCCCCCCTTAGGGCGGACAAAATATTGGCCTCTGGAGACCCCTGTAACACGTTACCCGGAAGAGGGGCACCCCCCACAGCACCCCCCGAAATGGGGGAGGATGGGGGGACCCCTACCCCTGCCGATGTCTCAGCCCCACCCCCAACAGCACCACCCAAACCACCCTGAACTCCCACCCTCCTCCTTACAACAGGCCCCTCCCCACCAGGGGGCACAACTGGGGGGGGGTACAACAGGGGGGGGCACATCCCCCACCAGACTCTCCCACCCCACCGGCCACCCGGATCCCCCCACCACTTCACAGGCCCCCTGCGACTCCACATGCATCCCCTCTGGGGGGACATCCCCCTGGGACCCCTCCAGCTGCCGGATATAACTGTAGGCACAACTATCCATCGGGAGGGGTCCCGCCTGACAATCCCCCCACCCCTCCTGTCCCGCCGGAAGCCCCTCAGGGCTAATGTCCATTGAGACCCGGGGGGTAGGCAGCTTACCGTCCATACCGTCTATACCGTCCTGCCGGGGGCGCTCTTCAGGGGGGCCTGCTGAGATGGGATGCCCCTGCACCCCCGGCTCACTACCCCCCAGGTCCACTCTCCCGCTGGTGACAACAGCCGACCATTTGCGGCCGACCACTTCCGGTCCCCGGGGACCCACTTCCGGTTCGCGGGTGACCACTTCCGGTCCCCGGGAGGTCACTTCCGGTCCCCGGGAGGTCACTTCCGGTCCGCGGTCGGCCACTTCCGGTTCACGGGCGGTCACTTCCGGTTCACGGGCGGTCACTTCCGGTCCCAGAGTGCTGGATGGAGGCTGGCCACATCCCCCTTCCCTGAAAAGGGGCTGATCCTTACTGGGGAATGTGGCCTCAGCCACTCCTCCTCCCTCAGCTGGCGCCATCTTGGCCATGCTGCCTCTCCTGGTCTTTCCTCCTCTACTCTTAGCCTGCCCTCTCCCACCATGCTTCAACCCCTCTCCTTGGATGACAGGAGCAAGCTCCACTGTCTGGCGTTGCTGGGTCATGGGGGTCTCAGCATGGCAGGGGGCTACGGCAGCATGGTCCTCAGGGAGCCTGGGCAGACTGACCTGCAAACGCCGGGGGGTCCCCCCCGGTGGTGCTTCAGCCCGGCGACCTCCTGGATCATTGGATCCCCCGGGTTCAGCCATTCCCCCAGCCCCTTCCAAGGACTGAGGGCCCGACTCCTGGGGGCCCTCCCCAGGTTTTATGGCCTTACTGGGCCCCACACCACCGGAGCTCACCTCCCCCCGGGTACTAGCCCCAGACTCCTCTGACCTGACTGGCTTCCCCAGCTTCTGGGAGGGTTGGGACTCTGACCGCCCGACTCCTCTCCTCCCTGCCTGGCTCCCGTCCACACTGGCCTGCTGAAGGGTCTCCCGGAGCTCCAACAGGAAGCTCTCCTCTCCAGCCCCACGTTCACAAAAGCCCCCCAAAAACCTCCAGATCTCTTTACACTGGAGCCGCAGGACTTTGATGGCCTCCCCAAATTCGGGCCTCTTGCTGCGGCTACACCTATCCCTCCTATTCCTTAACTCCGTGAGGACTGCCATCCGCTGGGTAAAGGACTGCAACGCTTTAACTAACAGGCCCTTTACCTTATCGCGCCTCTTCCTGGTCTTGATCTTATCCTCGCCCGGTTGTTGCTGGGTCCAGTCCAGGAGACCCTCCTGGGTCCCCAGGAAGAGGCGCTCATCTCTGGTCAGATCCCGGAAGGAGGGTAGGTGTTGCTGGGCCCTCTTGCTGGTAGTGGGCCCTTCTCCAGGGCTGAGGGAGGCCATCCTCCACCCTGCCTCCGAGGCAGGGGGGCTGGGGGCTGGAAGCTGGTCCTGGGGCTGTCCTCTGGATGTTGCTTGGAGCTCCGGAAACAGGTCTGCTCTCCTCTCCAGCAGGCTGCACACTGACAGAAAGGGGAGGAGCTGGAAATTTTTGTTTTATTTTTATGACTGCTACAAAAGGTAGTGACAATGCATCAGACAAAGGAACAGAAAGAAATTAAAAATTTACCACAACCGGTATTATAAACTTAAAAACTAACATAATACAGAAAACAAAATTATAACTGGCTCTTTTAGGATTTTGGATTCACCTGGGGCTACGTGGTAGGCGCGGCCGAAACCCGGTCTGCCAACATACCGCGCCCTTCCTGGATCATTACCAAAGAGAAAAACATTTTTACAGAAAAGAACAAAAACAACCCTTTATCAGGCTTCACTGGATTTAAGCATGCACGCCATAACCGCCTCCAGGCATGCGACCAGATCATGTGCCAACACACTGCCTCATCTCCCTGCCTCCTCTGGTGCCGGCCAGACTACTCAGGCCATAGAAACCTACGACCCGTAGATACCTTAGACCCCTGCACCAAACCTGAGGCCAGGGGGGAGCAGGAACTATATACATATATACATAAACATATAACACACGACATGTACTTACACTATCAGGCGAGAGCGGAAAAGACCATTCGGTATCTGTAACCATACTTCAAAAATCCAGAAGACAAAATCTAAAAGGGGGTGAGAGAATAGAAAGCCCCACCACCATCAAGGGGCAGGGTCAGTCCTTCAGGGAGGCTGGAAGATGAAGCTCCTCCATAAATGGGCACACCTATCAGGACCCACCCTGTCCCTTTCAAGGCTCCTCACCTTCACCAACTCCCGAAAGACATCACCCACCACCTCATGCACCGGCAGGATTTTGTCCCTAGTGGACACAAGACACCGAGCGTGCCAGGTGTAGTAGAGAGTTACTGTGCTGACTAGAAACAGTGAGGATAAATCAAAACCCCTCCGAACTCTAAAGTCACCGTACACCCTCTCAGCCACGGAAAGGGCTGGGAGGCGGGCATAGCCAATGGCATCCCCTACCCCCCTCAGAACGTCCAAGTTGAAAGGGCACTGGACCAAGAAATGGTCCATGGTCTCCAGTACCCCCCCACATTCCTGACGAGGACAGCCTCTGTCCGCTACGTTCCGATATTTTAGGTTTGCGTGGACATAGAGGCGTCCATGGAACGCCCTCCACGCAAGGTCCCAAAACTTGCAAGGAATTCTTGGAGAATTCAGAAGGGCTAGTCCCCTCTCGAGAACCCTCTCAGGGCAGTCCCTCAAAGCCAGAGGCTTCAAAACATCCGAGGCCAGGACCCTTAGGTATAGCTCACGCCGACCTCAAGAGCCGTTATCCGCCACTGTCTGAGCACCTTTAACGATTGTGGGACATAGATGGGGAGGTACCCGTGCGATCTTCTCAGATCACCGGGCCTACCCCCCCCTCCCACTCTCTCAGAAACAGCAAGAGCCAGTCCCTGCAGGAACGTTCCCACAGAGAAGGTAAGTCCACAAAGATGGACTGTAAGTTGAATTTAACAAAGATTGTGGTGTAAAACACCACCGGGTTGACCATGTCCAACCCGCCTAGCCTTCTCTGCCGGTACGTGACCTCCCTTTTGATCAGGTTCAGTCTGTTTCCCCACAAAAGCAGGAAAAACAGACCCGAGACCCGTGCATAGAGGGATGCTGGCAACAGACACACGTAGCTGACGTAGATAAATTCAGGCAGCAGGTAGGTTTTAACCAGGCTCACCCTTTCCCTCAGTGATAGCTTCCAACCTTTCCAGGCATTTACTTTCTGGGTGGCACCCACCAGCCTGCGCTCCTAGTTTTGTTTGGGATAATCTCCCGGGCCGAATGTGATGCCAAGAATCTTTACTTCTGGTTGGGGTAAGGGAAATACGTCCGGGAGGGGGAAATGCTCACCCTCCTTCCCCATCCAGAGAACTTCACTCTTGCTCCAGTTGACCAACGAACAAGATGCCTCGGAGTAGCCTCCGATCTGTGTTTCCACAAAAAGGGCCTCCTTTCGGCTAGACACCACCACCGAGACATCGTCCGCGTAGGCGACTACCCTCACTGCCGGAGCTGGGCCACTGCCGGGGGCCACCGCGACCCCCCTCAGCCGCTCGCAGTCAAGCCTCCTTACGAAGGGATCTACCGCAAAGACGTACAGGAGGGGACTCAGTGGACACCCCTGCCTGACACCAGACCCCACCGCGAAGACAGGACCCACCCAACCATTCACAAGGGGGAAGCTCTCACCCCATCTATACAATACCTTAATCCAATTTACAATTTTGTCTGGCAGACCGTACTTCCTCAGAAGAAGCCAGAGGTATTCGTGGCTCACTCGGTCAAAAGCTTTGGCCTGATCTAACGCCAACAAGTACTTACCCTCCCCGCTTGCCCTGCACCTCTCCACGGCCTCCCGGACGTTCAGGACTGCACTAAAGGTGCTGCGGCCAGGAATTGCGCAGTGCTGCGAGGGGGACAGTACCCTGCCCGCAACAGCGGACAGACGTGAAAAAAGGATCTTCGCCAGTATCTTTCTATCCGTGTTGAGAAGGGCGATAGGACGCCAGTTCTCCACCACGGACGGATCTTTACCCTTTGACAGGAGAATCAAAGCCGACCTTCTCATGGATGGAGGAAGCAGGCCACCGGCCAAACATTTGTTGAAGACCTCCACCAGCAGAGGAGCCAAAAGGCTCTTAAAGGCTTTGTAGAACTCAGCCGTGAGCCCATCAGGCCCAGGCGACTTTCTCAAAGACAGGGAGTCTATGGCCTGCAAGACCTCGGTTTCTGATATCTCGTCAGCCAAAGAGGAAGGGAGGTCAGACACCCCCTCAAGAGGGGTCCCCTCCAGGAAAACTCTGGCCTTCTCCAAGTCCAGAGGCTGCCTACTCAGGATGCCCGAAAAGTGGTCCCTGACAATTCCCAGGATTCCCTGCCTGGACCTGACCAGGGAGCCTAAGGAATCCTTCAGGCCATGTATGACCTTCGAACTCACTGCGTCACCACAGCTCTTGTAAGGGTCCGGAGAAGTAAACTTCCCGTAATCCCTCTCAAGGACCAGGGAGGCAAGACGGTCATACTGGCACTCCTTCATAAGAGCCTTGACACTGGATATCTGATCCTGAGTGCCACCAGAGGAGATCAGGCGATCTAACTGCCTACACAGCCTCTGGTAGGCCTGGTGCTTGGTAGCTGCCCTGAGCCTAGAGACCTTCCGGAAGAAACCCTTAGATCTTTTCTTCACCACATCCCACCACTCTTGGCGGGAGCAGCCGCTCTCAAGGAGCGAGGTTTGTTCCAGCAGGAAGGTCTCATAGGCCTCCCTGACTTCAGGGTCCTCCAGTAGCGCCCCATTCAGGCGCCACAACCCTTTCCCTTTCTGAGGGGTCTCAGCGACATTCAGAACTACGGAAACCAAACAGTGATCGGAGAACTCCACCGCCCGCAGCTCAGGAGCTGTGAAGACAGAGTCCCCCTTCAAAAAAAAACCTATCTAACCTACTCTTACAGTTACCTCGGGAATAAGTGAAACCCGTGTGGCTGGGGAGGTGACGAATGTGTACGTCCACCAGACCGGCTTCCCTCACTACACTATTAAGAAAGATGCTGTCATACCCCAGCGGGGAGGAGATACCTGCCCGGTCTTTGGGCCTAGTGATCATATTAAAATCACCTCCGAACACCACTTGCTGGGACGTAAAAAGGTATGGTTTAACCGCCGTAAGGAGGCTCTTCCTTTCCCGCTTGGATTGGGGCCCGTAGAAGTTAATCAAACGGAGGAATTGCCCCCCCACGACGGCGTCCACCACCAGACACCTACCTGTCTCCACTTCAATAACCCGCCGGCAAGCCACCGGACCGGTTTTAAAAAGAACCGCAACTCCACTGCAGGGCTCGGCCGCAAGAGACCAGAGGGAAGGTCCGCACCTCCATTCCCTCTTTGCCAAATGCATCTCTGCCACCGATGTTAGCCAGGTCTCTTGCAAAAACAAAATGTCAGCTTCAACACGGCTGAGAAAAGTGAAGGCCGCAAAACGAGCCGCCGCAGAACGCACACTTGCAACATTAATGGTCGCAAGGCGTAATGGAGAGGGTACAGCCATCAGGGTGATTGAAGTGGTTTGCTCCTCTGAGGAGGAAAAAAACCCCGGGTGGGAAAAAGAGACCCGGGCAGAGACCGAGGTGCCCTCACCCGCACCAGGAGTGGGTAGTGAACCACCACCCCCCTTCTCTGGCCTCTGCTTTCTCTGTCTACGCTTATTTTTGCTAATTCTGACCACCTGCTCCCAGGGGCCATCATCGGATGGTAGGTCAGAACCAGCAATCTCATCTGAGAAGTCCTCACTAGAAACGGGCCTCTTTTGAGACCTAAGGGTCACTTCCATCTCCTCTTCCCCACCACCCACCGGGGCATAAGGGGAAACAAGGACCTGGGAAGGGGGGAAAGGAGCGGGAGGGATGGAACAGGGAGAGGGAAGGGCAGAGGGGAGGAGGGGGGGGAGGGGGTGGGGGGAGGGATAGAACAAGAAGGCGCGGTGGCCGAACCTGAGTTCTTATCTTTTAAGACCGCATGGACCTTAACCCGAGCCCCTTCAGGGGCAGACTTGCCACTAGTACCCTCCTTCACCTTTGGATCTAGGGCGTCTCCAGCAAGTGGGTCTGCCACTGACCTTCTCCTCGGAGGTCTCCGTCTCTGAGGCTGGGGGGCAGGCCGGGGGCCCGATCGCGGACCTGATCCTGAGGCCGACTTGGGGCCCGACTGAGGGCCTGATTCCCCTCCCTGATCCCCTGCTCTAGGGGCCTCTGTACCGCCCTCCTCCCCGGAGCCTGCCGAGGAGTCCGCCTCACCGGCGTCACTCCTGTATGCCTGGGGGCAGCGACTGAAGGGGTGCCCCAGAATGCCACAGTGATTGCAACGAATCCCCTTGTCGCAACCTTCTGCCAGATGTCCTCTCTCCCCACATTTTGTGCAACGCACCACCGTGCACTTAGCACTCAGGTGCGTTGGACAGCCACACTTAAAACACCGTCTTGGTTGTCCTATGTAGAAAATTAAGATGCGGTCCCTACCAATAAAGGTACTGCCCGGGATGTGGGCCACCGAATTCCCTTGTCGGTTTAATTTTATTTTAGTGGACCAGGCCCCTGTCCAAATGCCCCTCTCATCGAGCTTCTTATGTAAGGGACTCTGGAGCAGCCCATGACGCCCCAGCCAGGTGGCTATGTCTTGTGGGGGGAGGGATTCATTCCTAACAAGTATAGTGAGGGTCTTGATTTCCTCTTGCCTAGATAATGGTATTAGCCTGTACTTGACCCACGGGTCCACCCTCTTTACCAATTCGTGATTTAGTAAGAAAAGCTCCATCGCCACAGGGGAGATGAAGCTGATATCGAACTCATTGGTGTTTGCCGGGTGTATCACGGCAAACAGGTCTGCCACTCTTGTACCCAGCCCTAGTACGAGATCGATCACTTCACCCCGGGAAGGACATTGCCCCTCACCCACATATTTTATCTGCACCACATTGCGCCTTTTTCTGTCTGGACCACCCGTCCCGCGGGACCAACCCGACCCCTCCCCCTGCTGCTGCCCTGGGGGGGCCCTAAAGTTGCGGGTCCCAAATTTACTGTAAATGTGGTCCAGCGGGACACTGGTCCCTGCCACCTGGGCAAAGGACCTGCCCGCCTTAAGGGCCCCAATCAGGCCTTCCTCCTGGCTCGTTGTAATTACCCTGGGAGGGGGGGGATTTGCAGCAGATGGATCATCCCTGCACGGTGTAGTGACCACACCTTCACTGGGGGGGGGACACACTACTGGTTGCCTAGACTCGCCTGACCCTCCTGCTGAGGGGTTAACCACTTCACATGCCCCCAGAGAACTAACCAAAGGAGAGGATTGTTGTGAGTCCTCCAAGCCCCTAATAAATGCCATCGCAGGGCAAGTCGGGTCTGGGTTGCCCGCATCACAGTCTCCCCAAACCGAAGACCCACCCGCCTTCTGTACCGGGGGGACCCCTGAGTCACTCACTCCGGGGTCAGCTGATCGAACCTGGTCCATAGTTCTGTCGTTCGGGGTCTCGGGAACCACTTCCGGGGTCTCAGGAAACACTTCCGGGTCAAGCTGGGTCCTTCCTGACCTGTGACCGGCCATTTCCGGCTCAGGCCGCGTCACTTCCGGTTCCGGGTACGCCACTTCCGCCGCGATCGCGGCAACAGCCCCGCCTCCCTCGGCGGGATTACCTTCCCCACTGGCCGGACGAGAGGATGTGGGCGTTGCCAGCGCTTCACCTTCAGCCGCCATTGCGATCCTCACAATGGCGGCCTCCACGCTCTCTGAGATGCTATCCATCGGTTCCTCTTCCTCTTCCTCCCTTGCAGCCGCAGAGGCCCCATCTGAGCCCTCACCCTGTGGCCCTGGGGTGGACGCCGCCAATGTAACGGCCGGCTGCCCCTGCTCCGGGCCTTCTACTGGGGTCACTGGGACTGGGGCGCTACTGTCTGCTCCTCCACTGGCCAACATGCTGACCGGGAGCCTTGGGAGCCGCACCACTGGGTTTTTTTTCCCTTTACCCCCCACACCTGGGGTTCCCGCGTCACTAGGGCGCCCCCCGCCGGACTCACCCGGTTTTCCCGGCTGAGCCCCAGCAGGCACCTCGGCACCTTCAGCGGTACTTGTACTACCAGTCAGGGGGGTGGGTGCAGCCTTACCTCGCCTTCCAGCTTGTCGGCTTTCATCTGCTAGTCTCGACAGCTCACGGTTTACTCCTAGCAGGAAGGTCTGTTCTTCCGGGCCCCTTGCACACAGGCCCCTCAGGAGCTCCCACAGGGTCTTAGTCTGATCCTTCAGATCCTCAATAGCTATGTTCAATTCCCTCCGTTTTGAGGCACTAATGTGGTCCCTTTTGTACCTCAGTGCCTTCAGATGGGAAGCCTTCGTGCACAGGTCTTGTAGTGCTCTCTGCATCAGCTCCTTAACTCTTCTCCTCCTCTGCAGGCATGTCTTTTCATTTTCTCCTGGCTGGGCCAAGGTCCAGTTAGATAGCTGGAACTGAGTCCCCAAAAAGTACCGGTCGTCTCTTGTCAAGGCCTCCGGCCGAGAATCAGGAACCTCAGGCCCAGGAGCAGGCCCCTGGCCTGGGCTGGCTGAGGCCATAGCCTCCCTCTGCTGGATCTCCGCACGAGCAGCAGGAGCACACAACCTTCCTAGTCAAAGATCTCCACAGGAATGAGCTGGAAATTTTTTGTTTTATTTTATAACTGCTACAAAAGTAATATCAATGTATCAGATAGGCATTTTAACATTTACCACAATCGGTACCATAAACTAAGAATAACACAATACAGAAACAAAATCATAACTGGCTCTTTTAAAATTTTGGATTCACCTAGGGCTATGCGGTAGGTGCGGCCGCGACCCGGTCCACCAACATACCGCGCCCCACCTGGATCATTACCAACAGAAGCCAACTTTAAAAAAAAAAAAAAACAACCCCTTATCTGGCATCACTGGATATAAACCTGTACTCTGCGTCCGCCCCCAGGTCTACAACCAGATCATGTACCAACTCACTGCCTCCTCAGGTGCCCGGCCAGACCATCTGGGCCACAGAAACCTACGACCTGCGGATACCTAGACCACTGCACCAAATCTGAGGTCAGGAGGGGCAGAAACTATATACATATATACATACACCATATATACATCAAACATATAACACACAACCTATACTTACACCTTCAGGCGAGAGCGAAATAGACCATTCGATGTCTGTAACCATACTTCAAAAATCTAAAGGAAGACAAAATCTAAAAAAGGGGGTGAGAGAAAAGAGAGCCCCACCACCATCAAGGGGCAGGGTTAGTCCTTCAGGGAGGCTGGAAGATGAAACTCTTCCATAAATGGGCACACCCATCAGGACCCACCCTGTCCCTTTCAAGGTTCCTCACCTTCACCAACTCCCGAAAGACATCACCCACCACCTCATGCACCGGCAGGATTTTGTCCCTAGTGGACACAAGACACCGAGCGTGCCAGGTGTAGTAAAGGGTTACTGTGCTGACTAGAAACAGTGAGGATAAATCAAAACCCCTCCGAACTCTGAAGTCACCGTACACCCTCTCAGCCACGGAAAGGGCTGGGAGGCGGGGATAGCCAATGGCATCCCCTACCCCCCTCAGAACGTCCAAGTTGAAAGGGCACTGGACCAAGAAGTGGTCCATGGTCTCCAGTACCCCCCCACATATCTGACGAGGACAGCCTCTGTCCGCTACGTTCCGATACTTTAGGTTTGCGCGGACATAGAGGCGTCCATGGAACGCCCTCCACGCAAGGTCCCAAAACTTGCAAGGAATTCTTGGAGAATTCAGAAGGGCTAGTCCCCTCTCGAGAACCCTCTCAGGGCAGTCCCTCAAAGCCAGAGGCTTCAAAACATCCGAGGCCAGGACCCTTAGGTATAGCTCACGCCGACCTCAAGAGCCGTTATCCGCCACTGTCTGAGCACCTTTAACGATTGTGGGACATAGATGGGGAGGTACCCGTGCGATCTTCTCAGATCACCGGGCCTACCCCCCCCCTCCCACTCTCTCAGAAACAGCAAGAGCCAGTCCCTGCAGGAACGTTCCCACAGAGAAGGTAAGTCCACAAAAATGGACTGTAAGTTGAATTTAACGAAGATTGTGGTGTAAAACACCACCGGGTTGATCATGTCCAACCCGCCTAGCCTTCTCTGCCGGTACGTGACCCCTCTTTTTAACAGGTTCAGTCTGTTTCCCCACAACAGCAGGAAAAACAGACCCGAGACCCGTGCATAGAGGGATGCTGGCAACAGACACACGTAGCTGTCGTAGATAAATTCAGGCAACAGGTAGGTTTTAACCAGGCTCACCCTTTCCCTCAGTGATAGCTTCCAACCTTTCCAGGCATTTACTTTCTGGGTGGCACCCACCAGCCTGCGCTCCCAGTTTTGTTTGGGATAATCTCCCGGGCCGAATGTGATGCCGAGAATCTTTACTTCTGGTTGGGGTAAGGGAAACACGTCCGGGAGGGGGAAGTGCTCACCCTCCTTCCCCATCCAGAGAACTTCACTCTTGCTCCAGTTGACCAACGAACAAGATGCCTCGGAGTAGCCTCCGATCTGTGTTTCCACAAAAAGGGCCTCCTTTCGGCTAGACACCACCACCAAGACATCGTCCGCGTAGGCGACTACCCTCACCGCTGGAGCTGGGCCACTGCCGGGGGCCACCGCGACCCCCCTCAGCCGCTCGCAGTCAAGCCTCCTTACGAAGGGATCTACCGCAAAGACGTACAGGAGGGGACTCAGTGGACACCCCTGCCTGACACCAGACCCCACCGCGAAGACAGGACCCACCCAACCATTCACAAGGGGGAAGCTCTCACCCCATCTATACAATACCTTAATCCAATTTACAATTTTGTCTGGCAGACCGTACTTCCTCAGAAGAAGCCAGAGGTATTCGTGGCTCACTCGGTCAAAAGCTTTGGCCTGATCTAACGCCAACAAGTACTTACCCTCCCCGCTTGCCCTGCACCTCTCCACGGCCTCCCGGACGTTCAGGACTGCACTAAAGGTGCTACGGCCAGGAATTGCGCAGTGCTGCGAGGGGGACAGTACCCTGCCCGCAACAGCGGACAGACGTGAAAAAAGGATCTTCGCCAGTATCTTTCTATCCGTGTTGAGAAGGGCGATAGGACGCCAGTTCTCCACCACGGACGGATCTTTACCCTTTGACAGGAGAATCAGAGCCGACCTTCTCATGGATGGAGGAAGCAGGCCGCCGGCCAAACATTTGTTGAAGACCTCCACCAGCAGAGGAGCCAAAAGGCTCTTGAAGGCTTTGTAGAACTCAGCCGTGAGCCCATCAGGCCCAGGCGACTTTCTCAAAGACAAGGAGTCTATGGCCTGCAAGACCTCGGTTTCTGATATCTCGTCAGTCAAAGAGGAAGGGAGGTCAGACACCCCCTCAAGAGGGGTCCCCTCCAGGAAAACTCTGGCCTTCTCCAAGTCCAGAGGCTGCCTACTCAAGATGCTCGAAAAGTGGTCCCTGACAATTCCCAGGATTCCCTGCCTGGACCTGACCAGGGAGCCCGAGGAATCCTTCAGGCCATGTATGACCTTCGAACTCACTGCGTCACCACAGCTCTTGAAAGGGTCCGGAGAAGTAAACTTCCCATAATCCCTCTCAAGGACCAGGGAGGCAAGACGGTCATACTGGCACTCCTTCATAAGAGCCTTGACACTGGATATCTGATCCTGAGTGCCACCAGAGGAGATCAGGCGATCTAACTGCCTACACAGCCTCTGGTAGGCCTGGTGCCTGGTAGCTGCCCTGAGCCTAGAGACCTTCCGGAAGAAACCCTTAGATCTTTTCTTTACCACATCCCACCACTCTTGGCGGGAGTAGCCGCTCTCAAGGAGCGAGGTTTGTTCCAGCAGGAAGGTCTCATAGGCCTCCCTAACTTCAGGGTCCTCCAGTAGCGCCCCATTCAGGCGCCACAACCCTTTCCCTTTCTGAGGGGTCTCGGCGACATTCAGAACTACGGAAACCAAACAGTGATCGGAGAACTCCACCGCCCGCAGCTCAGGAGCTGTGAAGACAGAGTCCCCTTCAAAAAAAAACTATCTAACCTACTCTTATAATTACCTCGGGAATAAGTGAAACCCGTGTGGCTGGGGAGGTGACGAATGTGTACGTCCACCAGACCGGCTTCCCTCACTACACTATTAAGAAAGATGCTGTCATACCCCAGCGGGGAGGAGGTACCTGCCCGGTCTTTGGGCCTAGTGATCATATTGAAATCACCTCCGAACACCACTTGCTGGGACGTAAAAAGGTATGGTTTAACCGCCGTAAGGAGGCTCTTCCTTTCCCGCTTGGATTGGGGCCCGTAGAAGTTAATCAAACGGAGGAATTGCCCCCCCACGACGGCGTCCACCACCAGACACCTACCTGTCTCCACTTCAATAACCCGCCGGCAAGCCACCGGACCGGTTTTAAAAAGAACCGCAACTCCACTGCAGGGCTCGGCCGCAAGAGACCAGAGGGAAGGTCCGCACCTCCATTCCCTCTTTGCCAAATGCATCTCTGCCACCGATGTTAGCCAGGTCTCTTGCAAAAACAAAATGTCAGCTTCAACACGGCTGAGAAAAGTAAAGGCCGCATAACGAGCCGCCGCAGAACGCACACTTGCAACATTAATGGTCGCAAGGCGTAATGGAGAGGGTACAGCCAACAAGGTGATTGAAGTGGTTTGCACTCTCCTCCTGCATACCCAACAAAAACTAAACTAGAGGTCCTCCTCTGAGGAGGAAAAAAACCCTGGGTGGGAAAGGGAGACCTGGGCAGAGACCGAGGTACCCTCACCCGCACCAAGAGTGGGTAGTGAGCCACCACCCCCCCTTTCTGACCTCTGCCTCCTCTGCCTACGCTTACTTTTGCTGATCCTGACCACCTGCTCCCAGGGACCATCATCAGAAGGTAGGTCAGAACCAGCTATCTCATCTGAGAAGTCCTCACTTGATACGGGCCTTTTTTGCGACCTGAGGGTCACCTCCATATCCTCTTCACCACCACCCACCGGTCATAAGGGGAGACAAGGACCTGGGAAGGGGGGGAAGGAGCGGGATGGGATGGGGGAGGAGGGATGGAACAGGGAGGGGAGAGGGCAGTGGGAAGGAGGGGGGGGGAGGGGGTGGAGGGAGGGGAGGAGGGGTAGAACAAGAAGGCACAGTGGCCAAACCTGAACTCTTAACCTTTGAGACCACCTGAACCTTAACCCGAGCCCCTTCAAGGGCAGACTTGCCACTAGTACCCTCCTTCACTTTTGGGTCTAGGGCGTCTCCAGCAAGCGGATCTGCCACTGACCTTCTCCTCGGAGGCCTCCGCCTCTAAAGGCTGGGGGGCGGGCTGGGAGGCGGGCCGAGGGCCCGACTGTGGACCTGACCTCGAGGCAGACTGAGGGCCCGACCGAGGGCCAGGTTCCCCTCCCTGATCCTCCGGTCTAGAGGTCTCCGCGCCACCCTCTCCCCCTGAACCTGCCGAGTCCGCTTCACCAGCGTCACTCCTATACGCCTGGGGGCAGCGGCTGAAGGGGTGACCCAGAACGCCACAGAGATTGCAGCGAATCCCCCTGTCGCAACCCTCTGCCAGGTGACCTCTCTCCCCACATTTCGTGCAGCGCACCACTGTGCACTCGGCACTTAGGTGCGTAGGACAGCCGCACTTAAAGCACCGCCTTGGCTGCCCTATGTAAAAGATCAGAATACGATCCCTACCAATGAATGTACTGCCCGGGATGTGGGCCACCGAATTCCCCTGCCGGCTTAATTTTATTTTGGTGGACCAGGCCCCTGTCCAAATGCCCCTCTCATCCAGCTTTTTATGCAAGGGTCCCTGGAGCTGCCCGTGACGCCCCAGCCAGGTGGCTATGTCTTGTGGGGGGAGGGATTCGTTCCTAACAAGGATAGTAAGGATCTTGATCTCTTCTTGCCTAGATAGCGGAATTAGTCTGAACCTGACCCACGGGTCTACCCTTTTTACTAATTCATAATTTAGTAAAAAAAGTTCCATCGCCACCGGGGAGATGAAACTAACATCAAATTCACTGGTATTTGCTGGATGTATTACAGCAAACAGGTCCGCTACCCTCACACCCAGCCCCAGCACTAGGTCGATCACCTCACCCCGAGAAGGACATTGCCCCTCACCCACATATTTGATCTGCACCACATTGCGTCTCTTCCTGTCAGGACCACCCGTCCCACGGGACCAACCCGACCCCTCCCCCTGCTGCTGCCCTGGGGGGGCCCTGAAATTGCGGGTCCCGAACCTACTATAAATGTGGTCCAGCGGGACACTGGTCCCTGCCACCTGGGCAAAGGACCTGCCCGCCTTAAGGGCCCCAATCAGGCACTCCTCCTGACTAGTTGTAATTATCCTACCAGGGGGGGGATCTGCAGCGGACAGATCGTCCCTGCCCGGTGTAACAACCACACCATCCCCGGGGAGGGGACTCGCTACTGGTC
Source organism: Rana kukunoris (assembly GCA_029574335.1). Taxonomy (NCBI): domain Eukaryota; kingdom Metazoa; phylum Chordata; class Amphibia; order Anura; family Ranidae; genus Rana; species Rana kukunoris. The sequence continues at coordinate 97,954,855 of CM056060.1, forward strand.
GCCGGGACTCGCCTGCCCCTCCGGCTGAGGGGTTAACCACTACACATGCCCCCAGAGAACTAACCAAAGGGGGGGCTTGCTGCGAGCCCTCCAAGCCCCTAATAAATGTCATCGCCGGGCAATCCGGGTCTGGACTGGCCGTGTCACAGTTCCCCCAAACCGAGGACCCACCCGCCTGCTGAACCGGGGGGACCCCCGAGTCACTCACTCTGGGGTCAGCCGATTGAACCTGGTCCATAGTTCCGACTTCCGGGGTCTCAGGAACCACTTCCGGGTCAAGCTGGGACCTTCCTGTCACGTGACCAGCCATTTCCGGCCCGGGCCGCGTCACTTCCGGGTCAACGTCTTTGACTTCCGGTTCCGGTTTCGACACTTCCGCCGCGATCGCGGCAACAGCCCCGCCTCCCTCGACGGGATTACCTTCCCCACTGGCCGGACGAGGGGATGTGGGCGTCGCCGGCGTCTCGCATTCAGCCGCCATTGCAATCCTCACGATGGCGGCCTCCACACTCTCAGAAATACTGTCCATGGGTTCTTCCTCCTCGACCTCCCTTACAGCAGAGGCCCCATCTGAGCCCTCACCCTGCGACCCTGGGATGGACGCCGCCAATGCAACGGCCGGCTGCCCCTGTTCCAGGCCTTCCACTGGGGTCACGGGGACTGGGGCACAACTGTCTGCTCCTCCACTGGTCAGTACACTGGCCGGGAGCCTTGGGAGCCGCACCACCGGGTTTTTCTTCCCTTTACCCCCCACACCTGGGGTTCCCGCGTCATTAGAGCGCCCTCCGCCGGACTCACCCGGTTTTCCCGGTTGGGTCCCAGCAGGAACCTCGGCACCTTCGGCGGTACTCGCACTACTGGTCAGGGGGACAGGTGCAGCCCTTACCTCGTTTACCGGCCTGTCGGCTTTCGTCTGCCAATCTTGATAGTTCCCGGTTTATTCCCAGCAGGAAAGCATGCTCTTCCGGGCCCCTTGCACACAGGCCTCTCAGGAGTTCCCACAGGGTTTTGGTCTGCTCCTTCAGCTCCTCAATGGCCAGGTTCGTTTTGAGGCACTAGTGTGGTCTCTTCTGTACCTCAATGCCTTCAGGTGAGATGCCTTCGTGCATAGATCCTGCAGCGCTCTCTGAATCAGCTCCTTGACTCTCCTCCTCCTCTGCAGACATGACTGCTCATTTTCTCCTGGCTGGGCCAAGGTCCAGTTGGATAGCTGGAACTGAGTCCCCAGTAGGTATCGATCTTCCCTTGTCAGGGCCTCTGGCCGGGAATCAGGAACCTCGGGCCCAGGAGCAAGCCCCTGGCCTGGGCTGGCTGAGGCCATAGCCTCCCTCTCTGGATCTTGCAGGGAGTACTCTCCAACCACGTCCTTCCTCATCAGAGTCCACACACAAACTGAGCTGGAAATTTTTATTTTATTTTATAACTGCTACAAAAGAAATAACAATATAACAGAAAGACATTTTAACATTTGCCACACTCGGTACCATAACCTAAGAATAACATAATACGGAAAATAAAATCATAACTGGCTTTCCTAGAATTTTGGTTTCACCTTTTTCTGGGACTATGCGGTAGGTGCGGCCAAGACCTGGTCCACAAACACACCGTGCCCCATCTGGATCATTACCAACAGAAGCCTTTTAACTGTTTAAACATCCCCCCATCTGGCATCACTGGACATAAGACCTGAACTCTACATCCGCCCCAGGCTTACGGCCCGATCATGCGCCAGCATACTGCCACCTCAGGTGCTCGGCCAGACCATCTGGGTCACAGAAACCTGCGACCCACAGATACTTAGGACCACTGCACCGAATCTGAGGTCAGGAGGCTTTTAGCCGAAACTATATACATATATACATACACCTTATATACATAAAACTTATAACACACAACCTATACTTACACCACCAGGCGAGAGCGAAAAAGACCATTCGATGTCTGTAACCATACTTCAAAAATCTAAAGAAAGACAAAATCTAAAAAGGGGGTGAGAGAAAAGAGAGCCCCACCACCATCAAGGGGCAGGGTTAGTCCATCAAGGAGGCTGGAAGATGAAATTCCTCCATAAACGGGCACACCCATCAGGACCCATCCTGTCCCTTTCAAGACACCTCACCTTCACCAACTCCCGACACAAGTGGACACAAGACACCGAGCGTGCCAGGTGTAGTAAAGGGTTACTGTGCTGACTAGAAACAGTGAGGATAAATCAAAGCCCCTCCGAACTCTGAAGTCACCGTACACCCTCTCAGCCACGGAAAGGGCTGGGAGGCGGGGATAGCCAATGGCATCTCCTACCCCCCTCAGAACGTCCAAGTTGAAGGGGCACTGGACCAAAAAATGGTCCATGGTCTCCAGTACCCCCCCACATTCCTGACGAGGACAGCCCCTGTCCGCTACGTTCCGATACTTTAGGTTTGCGCGGACATAGAGGCGTCCATGGAACGCCCTCCACGCAAGGTCCCAAAACTTGCAAGGAATTCTTGGAGAATTCAGAAGGGCTAGCCCCCTCTCGAGAACCCTCTCAGGGCAGTCCCTTAAAGCCAGAGGCTTCAAAACATCCGAGGCCAGGACCCTTAGGTATAGCTCACGCCGACCCATGGATCCGACCTCAAGAGCCGTTATCCGCCACTGTCTGAGCACCTTTAACGATTGTGGGACATAGGTGGGGAGGTACCCGTGCGATCTTCTCAGATCACCGGGCCTACCCCCCCCCTCGCACTCTCTCAGAAACAGCAAGAGCCAGTCCCTGCAGGAACGCTCCCACAGAGAAGGTAAGTCCACAAAGATGGACTGTAAGTTGAATTTAACGAAGATTGTGGTGTAAAACACCACCGGGTTGATCATGTCCAACCCGCCTAGCCTTCTCTGTCGGTACGTGACCTCCCTTTTGATCAGGTTCAGTCTGTTTCCCCACAACAGCAGGAAAAACAGACCCGAGACCCGTGCATAGAGGGATGCTGGCAACAGACACACGTAGCTGACGTAGATAAATTCAGGCAGCAAGTAGGTTTTAACCAAGCTCACCCTTTCCCTCAGTGACAGCTTCCAACCTTTCCAGGCATTTACTTTCTGGGTGGCACCCACCAGCCTGCGCTCCCAGTTTTGTTTGGGATAGTCTCCCGGGCCGAATGTGATGCCAAGAATCTTTACTTCTGGTTGGGGTAAGGGGAAAACGTCCGGGAGGGGGAAATGCTCACCCTCCCTCCCCATCCAGAGAACTTCACTCTTGTTCCAGTTGACCAACGAACAAGATGCCTCGGAGTAGCCTCCGATCTGTGTTTCCACAAAAAGGGCCTCCTTTCGGCTAGACACCACCACCGAGACATCGTCCGCGTAGGCGACTACCCTCACTGCCGGAGCTGGGCCACTGCCGGGGGCCACCGCGACCCCCCTCAGCCGCTCACAGTCAAGCCTCCTTACGAAGGGATCTACCGCAAAGACGTACAGAAGGGGACTCAGTGGACACCCCTGCCTGACACCAGACCCCACCGCGAAGACAGGACCCACCCAACCGTTCACAAGGGGGAAGCTCTCACCCCATCTATACAATACCTTAATCCAATTTACAATTTTGTCTGGCAGACCGTACTTCCTCAGAAGAAGCCAGAGGTATTCGTGACTCACTCGGTCAAAAGCTTTGGCCTGATCCAACGCCAACAAGTACTTACCCTCCCCGCTTGCCCTGCACCTCTCCACGGCCTCCCGGACGTTCAGGACTGCACTAAAGGTGCTACGGCCAGGAATTGCGCAGTGCTGCGAGGGAGACAGTACCCTGCCCGCAACAGCGGACAGACGTGAAAAAAGGATCTTCGCCAGTATCTTTCTATCCGTGTTGAGAAGGGCGATAGGACGCCAGTTCTCTACCACGGACGGATCTTTACCCTTTGACAGGAGAATCAAAGCCGACCTTCTCATGGATGGAGGAAGCAGGCCACCGGCCAAACATTTGTTGAAAACCTCCACCAGCAGAGGAGCCAAAAGGCTCTTAAAGGCTTTGTAGAACTCAGCCGTGAGCCCATCAGGCCCAGGCGACTTTCTCAAAGACAAGGAGTCTATGGCCTGCAAGACCTCGGTTTCCGATATCTCGTCAGCCAAAGAGGAAGGGAGGTCAGACACCCCCTCAAGAGGGGTCCCCTCCAGGAAAACTCTGGCTTTCTCCAAGTCTAGAGGCTGCCTACTCAGGATGCCTGAAAAGTGGTCCCTGACAATTCCCAGGATTCCCTGCCTGGACCTGACCAGGGAGCCCGAGGAATCTTTCAGGCCATGTATGACCTTCGAACTCACTGCGTCACCACAGCTCTTGTAAGGGTCCGGAGAAGTAAACTTCCCGTAATCCCTCTCAAGGACCAGGGAGGCAAGACGGTCATACTGGCACTCCTTCATAAGAGCCTTGACACTGGATATCTGGTCCTGAGTGCCACCAGAGGAGATCAGGCGATCTAACTGCCTACACAGCCTCTGGTAGGCCTGGTGCTTGGTAGCTGCCCTGAGCCTAGAGACCTTCCGGAAGAAGCCCTTAGATCTTTTCTTTACCACATCCCACCACTCTTGGCGGGAGCAGCCGCTCTCAAGGAGCGAGGTTTGTTCCAGCAGGAAGGTCTCATAGGCCTCCCTAACTTCAGGGTCCTCCAGTAGCGCCCCATTCAGGCGCCACAACCCTTTCCCTTTCTGAGGGGTCTCAGCGACGTTCAGAACTACGGAAACCAAACAGTGATCGGAGAACTCCACCGCCCGCAGCTCAGGAGCTGTGAAGACAGAGTCCCCCTTCAAAAAAAATCTATATAACCTACTCTTACAATTACCTCGGGAATAAGTGAAACCCGTGTGGCTGGGGAGGTGACGAATGTGTACGTCCACCAGACCGGCTTCCCTCACTACACTATTAAGAAAGATGCTGTCATACCCCAGCGGGGAGGAGGTACCTGCCCGGTCTTTGGGCCTAGTGATCATATTAAAATCACCTCCGAACACCACTTGCTGGGACGTAAAAAGGTATGGTTTAACCGCCGTAAGGAGGCTCTTCCTTTCCCGCTTGGATTGGGGCCCGTAGAAGTTAATCAAACGGAGGAATTGCCCCCCCACGACGGCGTCCACCACCAGACACCTACCTGTCTCCACTTCAATAACCCGCCGGCAAGCCACCGGACCGGTTTTAAAAAGAACCGCAACTCCACTGCAGGGCTCGGCCGCAAGAGACCAGAGGGAAGGCCCGCACCTCCATTCCCTCTTTGCCAAATGCATCTCTGCCACCGATGTTAGCCAGGTCTCTTGCAAAAACAAAATGTCAGCTTCAACACGGCTGAGAAAAGTAAAGGCCGCAAAACGAGCCGCCGCAGAACGCACACTTGCAACATTAATGGTCGCAAGGCGTAATGGAGAGGGTACAGCCATCAAGGTGATTGAAGTGGTTTGCACTCTCCTCTGCATACTTTAACAAAAACTAAACTAAAGGTCCTCCTCCTCTGAGGAGGAAAAAAACCCTGGGTGGGAAAAGGAGACCCGGGCAGAGACCGAGGTACCCTCCCCTGCACCAAGAGTGGGTAGTGAGCCACCACCCCCCCCTTCTGACCTCTGCCTCCTCTGCCTACGCTTGCTTTTACTGATTCTGACCACCTGCTCCCAGGGACCTTCGTCAGAAGGTAGGTCAGAACCAGCTCTCTCATCAGAGAAGTCCTCGCTTGATACGGGCCTTTTTTGCGACCTGAGGGTCACCTCCATATCCTCTTCACCACCACCCACCGGGTCATAAGGGGAGACAAGGACCTGGGAAGGGGGGGAAGGAGCGGGATGGGATGGGGGAGGAGGGATGGAACAGGGAGGGGAGAGGGCAGGGGGAAGGAGAGGGGGGGCGGGGGTGGAGGGAGGGGAGGAGGGGTAGAACGAGAAGGCACAGTGGCCAAACCTGAACTCTTATCCTCTTTTGAGACCACCTGAACCTTAACCCTAGCCCCTTCAATGGCAGACTTGTCACTAGTACCCCCCTTCACATTTGGACCCTTTTGGGTGTCCCCAGCAAGCGGATCTACCACTGACCTTCTCCTGGGAGGCCTCCGCCTCTGAGGCTGGGGGGCGGGCTGTGAAGCGGGCCGAGGGCCCGACTGCGGACCCGACCTCGAGGCAGACTGAGGGCCCGACCGAGGACCAGGCTCCCCACCCTGATCCCCCTGTCCAGAGGTTTCAGCGCCACCCTCCCCCCCGGAACCTGCCGAGTCCGCCTCACCAGCGTCACTCCTATACGCTTGGGGGCAGCGGCTGAAGGGGTGTCCTAGAATGCCACATAGATTGCAGCGAATCCCCCTGTCACAGCCCTCTGCCATGTGACCTCTTTCCCCACATTTTGTGCAGCGTACCACTGTGCACTCGGCACTCAGGTGCATAGGACAGCCGCACTTAAAGCACCGCCTTGGTTGCCCTATGTAAAAGATCAGAATACGATCTCTACCTATGAACGTACTGCCCGGGATATGGGCCACCGAATTCCCTTGCCGACTTAACTTTATTTTGGTGGACCAGGCCCCTGTCCAAATGCCCCTCTCATCCAGTTTTTTATGCAAGGGCCCCTGGAGCTGCCCTTGACGCCCCAGCCAGGTGGCTATATCTTGTGGGGGGAGGGATTCGTTCCTAACAAGGATAGTAAGGGTCTTAATCTCTTCCTGCCTGGATAGTGGAATCAGTCTGAACTTAATCCATGGGTCCACCCTTTTAACTAATTCATAATTTAACAAAAAAAGCTCCATTGCCACCGGGGAGATGAAGCTTACATCAAATTCGCTGGTATTTGCCGGATGTATTACGGCAAACAGGTCCGCTACCCTCACACCCAGCCCCAGCACTAAGTCAATTACCTCACCCCGAGAAGGGCATTGCCCTTCACCCACATATCTAATCTGAACCACGTTGCGTCTCTTTCTATCCGGACCACCCGTCCCACGAGACCAACCCGATCCCTCCCCCTGCTGCTGCCCCGGGGGGGCCCTGAAATTGCGGGTCCCGAACCTGCTGTATATATGGTCCAGTGGGACACTGGTCCCTGCCACCTGGGCAAAAGATCTGCCCGCCTTAAGAGCCCCAATCAGGCCCTCCTCCTGACTGGTTGTAATTACCCTACCAGGGGGGGGATTTGCAGCGGACGGATCGTCCCTGCCTGATGCAATAGCCACCCCATCCCCGGGGAGAGGGCCCGCTGCTGATTGCTGGGACTCG
>CM056060.1:97964663-98119663 GCA_029574335.1 Rana kukunoris
CCCCAACAACCGCTTTCTTATTGGTCCTTTTTACAGTCCCATCAGTTCCCCCTCAGGTCCACCTTCCATGCAAATGAGGACTTGAAAATGACACAGCAGAGATTGGTCAGAAAGCTTTGAATGGAAAGACTGCTATGTGTATTCAGACACAAGCCCCAGGGGGGCAATCAATGTACACAATAGCCAGCCACAGAACAATGGAACTGTCTGGAGAATTGAGACAGGGCAGAAGACATTCACACCTGATAATCAAAAGACTTTAGATAGGGTTATAACACAATGGACAATGAGTATCTCTTATGAGTCTGTTGACCTTGCTGGGGTTCAGAATAAAATCTCCTGTAATACATGAATTAGGATTTCAGTATTTCATGGTCCATGACATACAGTAACACCCAGTAGTTATAGGTGCTACTAGCAAACCGTTCTATACATCTCTACTGTTATGAACTTGTTATGAACTTGCTAATTCATGTGAATGCTTCTGGAGCATGCTCTCTCTAGATTCCCATTACTGTGAATATAATTGACATGAGGTTGTTGTTGCTTAGAAAGGCCACAAGATGTCCACATTTCCTGCATTATGAACTATGATAAGCAAACAATAGTTCATGAGAATGCATGTGAGCATTACTATGAATACACAACCGTTTATTTGATTTTGTAGTTGCAAGCCAATTAAAAAAAAAAGGGACATACTAAAACATTTAATGTGAAAATGGCTTAATGTAGCTTGTAGCTAGATATGTTTGTAAGGTTGAGATCTTGGGGTGTGCAAAGTTTCAGGGCAATTGATTGAGGTTTAGGCACTTTATTGCTCGTTAAGCTACATTAAGCTAATTTCACATTAAATGTTTTAGTATTGTAAATTATAGCTTAATGTGAATAACTTTTGGTGTGATTAACCAAATGAACTGAAATGTTTAGAATATGTTGGCATGGATAGAGTCCTCTACTGTGTGAAGTTTGGTGGAAATTGGTTAACATTTAAGGTCTTTTTTGTACGTTAAGCTCCCAAAAAAACAAGCTTAATGTTCCTAGTTTGCCTTGTGGAACACCAAATCGCTTCAGATTTCTTTGATATGTTTGTAAGGTCGAGATCTTGGGGTGTGCAAAGTTTCAGGGCAATTGATTAAGGTTTAGGCACTTTATTGCTCGTTAAGCTACATTAAGCTAATTTTACATTAAATGTTTTAGTATTGTAAAATATAGCTTAATGCAAATAACTTTTGGTGTGATTAACCAAATAAGCTGAACTTTTCAGAATATGTTGGTATGGATAGAGTCTTCTACTGTGTGAAGTTTGGTGGAAATTGGTTAACATTTAAGGTCTTTTTTGTACGTTAAGCCACATTAAGCTCCCCAAAAAACAAGCTTAATGTCCCTAGTTTGCCTTGTGGGACTCCAAATCACACAAAACTTCTTGGATACGTTTGGGTAGTTACGATCTTAGGCTGTGAAAAGTTTTAAGACAATTGATTGAGGTTTAGGTACATTATGGTACGTTAAGCTCTGTTTTTGCATTGTAAAATATAGCTTAATGTGAATACATTTTGGTGTGATAACCCAAATGAGCTGAAATTTTCAGAATATGTTGGCATCGATAGAGCCGTCTACTGTGTGAAGTTTGGGGGAAATTGGTTAACATTTAAGGTCTTTTTCGTATGTTAAGTTACATTAAGCTCCCAAAAAAACAAGCTTAGTCCCTAGTTTGTCTTGTGAGATACCAAATAGCACAACACTTATAGGTTATGTTTAAGTAGTTGAGATGTTAGGCTGTGCAAAGTTTCAGGGCAATTGATTGAGGTTCAGGCACTTTATTGCTCGTTAAGCTACATTAAGCCAATTTAACATTAAATGTTTTAGTATTGTAAAATATAGCTTATTGTGAATAACTTTTGGTGTGATTCACCAAATGAGCTGAAATTTTCAGAATATGTTGCCATGGACATAGTCTTCTATTGTGTGAAGTTTGGGGGAAATTGGTTAACATTTAAGGTCTTTTTCGTACGTTAAGCTACATTAAGCTCCCAAAAAAACAAGCTTAATGTCCCTAGTTTGCCTTGTGGAACACCAAATAGCACAAAACGTATAGGACATGTTTGGGTAGTTAAGATCTTAGGTTGTGCAAAGTTTCAGGGCAATTGATTGAGGTTTAGGCACTTTATTACTCGTTAAGCTACATTAAGCCATTTTCACATTAAATGTTTTAGTATGTCCCAAAAAAAAGTGCATTGTCTGCATATCTTATGCACTCTTACAAAACTCATACGAATGCATCTAAGCATGATGTCTAGAATGATTACCATTATGGTATATAGAGTTTAGAAGAGCTTGTTCTTACTTAGAAAGGCCACTCTTCTCGGCTTTTTGCCAAAATCAAGTTTAGTAAGTGAAGGCACAGTGGAGGCAAGTAGGGGCATGTAATGTAATGTCATAATGGCACAGTGAGATTTAAAAAAAAGCCTGATTCCTGTCAGTGGTTGTTCCAGCTAAGGTTTTAGCTGCATTTGTCACTGGTAAAGCTGCATTGCTTATCTCAAGCCCAAGTTTCAGATTAAGGGGCTAAGTGTTTTTACAATATTTATTCTATTATTTGATACTGTTTCTTTATTGCTGTTATATCTACGGCTCGCTGATCAGATCCAATGATCCGTGAGCTTTAGATCTGATTTTTTTTTCAGGGGTTCCCTGAGATCTTATACTTTTTGCCAATAGTTCCCCGAATTCAAAAAGGTTGAGAAACACTGCTCTAGATGAATGTTAGTGTGACAATAGTTGACATGAGATTGATGTTGCTTAGCAAGGCCACAAGATGTCCCCATTGTCTTCAGGATGAGCTTGTAGAAGCTAACAAAATTGTACAAACTCATCTGAACATGCTCTATTTTGCCATGACTATGGTATCCCAGATATAACCTTTACTGCCAAGACCCACTGATTTATACTTCCCCTTAAACCTTTAATAATAATGAGACCAACACTGTAACTTGGAGTAAAAACTGGCCGTAGCAGCCCCCTTTATTTTAAATAACTTCCAATAATAAATAACATATATAAACCATATCATTCCTGAGAAAAACAGTTCTTCTCATACTAGTTCTGGACTTTGCAGGCACCACTAACACTGACTTGTAAAACCTTTTAACATTATAACATTTTATTGGCACTGCGGTACCTCACCTCTGGCCATAGGCCTCAAGCCGACAAGCTGGCTCAGAGACGACCACTGACCGCAGTGCCCCCATTAACCAACATTCCAGCTACACCTTGGTAGACTGGAAACCACACCCCTTCAGAACCCATACCATCTCTGGGTAATGGCATCCATATTTGGGGTAATTCCACACCCTCAATGCTTGCTCTACCCCGTCCTACGGGCCCACTGGCGTAGCGGAGGGGGGGGGCAGGGGGGCTCCTGCACCGGGCGAAAAATTGCGGGGGGGGGGGGGGGGCGAAATCCTGGCGTCCGCAGAATGAGCAGCCGCCGCCTTAGGAAAGGCCGCGGCTTTGGCCTAGCTCTGGAGCTGTCGGCCATCTTGGTACACCCGGCGGCGGCGCGCCTGGTTGGCTGGTGGAACTGTCTGTCTCCCTTGATGTGGGAGTGGCGGGAAACACCAGCCAACCAGGCAGAAGGGCGCGCTGATTGGCCTGGAACATGTGACATGTGTTTACAGCGCGGCGGCAAGTTTCTCCATCTCCAGCAAGGTAAGGGAGGGGGGGGGGGTCGGTGTAAATCTAAAGGGGTGCTCTGCCTGATCCCCACCTATCCACCTCAGAGCCTGTCATTTTAGTAAGACTGCTGGGACTTGTAGTTCTCCATCTTCTCCTGGGGCTCATGGAGATTGGAGAACTACAAGTCCCAGCAGGTTATACATTATCATACAATAAGGCTCTGAGGTGGATGGGTGTGGATTGCATGCACCTGAGCCCCAGGAGAAGATGGAGAACTACAGGTCCCAGCAGGTTATAATATAAGGCTCCGAGGTGGATGGATGTCCGGACACCCATCCATCTCGGAGCCTTATATTATAACCTGCTGGGACTTGTAGTTCTCCATCGTCTCCTGGGGCTCAGGTGCATGCGATTCACCATCTATGGGACTACAAGTCCCAGCAGTAAGAAAAACTGAACAAAGATGGTGGATCGCATGCACCTGAGCCCCAGGAGACGATGGAGAACTAAAAGTCCCAGCAGGTTATAATATAAAGCTCCGAGGTGGATAGATGTCTGGACAGTGACAATTGGTGGCACAGTGGTGACAATTGATGGCACAGTGGTGACGATTGATGGCATGGTACAGTGACTGCATTTCATTTGATGGCATGGCACAGTGGTGACAATTGATGGCACAGTGGCTGCATTTGATGGCATGGCACAGTGGTTGCGTTTGGCATGGCACAGTGGTGACAATTGATGGCACAGTGGCTGTGTTTGATGGCATGGCACAGTGGTGACAATTGATGACACAGTGGCTGCATTTGATGGCATGGCGCCCTGTGATTGGGCGTATGTGGTCATGCGCTAGCGCCGGGGGGGGGGGGGGGGGGGGGGGGGGCGAAAAAAAAAAAGTTCTGCCCCGGGCGCCCATAACTCTGGTTATGCCACTTTACGGGCCCAACCCCCACCATATCGATACCAACATCTGTGCAGTAAACTCCATCACCCCTAAGGTGTCTCGGCGTAGACACCTCCAACTCACAGATGCCTGACCGCCAGGCCCCCGTTTCTACTTACAAACCACATTTGGTTGGCACTGCGTTATCTAACATCTGGTCATAGGCCTCAAGCCGACAGGCTGGCTCAGAGACGACCACTGACCGCAGTGCCCCCCACCACCTCTCTGTCCATCTTCCACCCCCTCCACTGTCTGGCCATCCTCCATGATGTCCCAGCCACCATGACCGATCATACCACTATCGTATCCGGGAACCTCACGACCCCAGCATTGACCTCACCCCCTAAATCATTTCTCCTACATGGAGAACCAGTACCTCCAGTGGTCGGTCCCAACATGCAAACCTGTGCACTTCCGATACCACTCTACTTCCACATCATTCCTGGGAAACGCAACCAATGTACACGAACCTGCCGTCTCAGGACCCCCAGCTGTCGACCCACCGGTCGCACATACACTCTCCAAGCCCCCCCAATCTCCGAAGGAGTGGCCCATAATCCAGACCAATCCTTGCACTGTACCTGAAATACAGTATGCAACCTATACAACCATTGATGCAACCACCAAATTACCCCTATGCCAGGCCCACCACCCTTGTGGCCTGCATCTAGTCGAAACCTCTTCGACTCCCACCTGCCTATCCCCTTGACTGTTTCCTCATCAAGACGATCACGTGCAGCCTCTGTCGCTGCCCCAATCCTAAGGGAACGCCAGAGAATTCCTTCTCCACTAGGCCCAAAGCCCCCAAACCTTTCTTAAACCCTGCCACAAACTGATACCGCGACCCTGGAGCCCCCTACTTATGTAACCAAATGAACCGCCCACTTTCGGGCGTACCTGCCGGAATTCCCCACCAGCACGACTGGGCAAAGGTCTGAACCAACAACAGTGACCACCTGTACTGACTTACCTCACCCCCTCTGATCCATTTTGGATCTGCTTAGAAGCAGTGTGGCCCCTTCATGTGCCCCCCACACGTCAGCAGCCAACATGCCGCCTTGAACTGTTTCTTGGGAGGGGCTAACTAACTCGCCCACCCCCAATGCTCCAAAAAAATATCCAGACTAAAAACACTGTGCAGAAACGACACAACCCCATACCGGGATAAACACAATGTCCCCACATTCCCCATAACACCTCTTAAGATGTAACAATACTGGGCGCCGCGCCTCCCTCCGCCGTTCCTACTGGCTATATCCCTTGAGCGCTTGTTGCACCCAAAAACCATAGTAAAATTCCAGGCACCTTAGCCACTCAAACGAGAATACCAGACTCAACTTTTCTTATCGAGTACCAACTGTGACATCCCAGCCTCTATGTTCCTGGACAAACAATAAGGAATCAGGACCCATACCTCTGGACCCGCCACCTCCACCTCCGCCCCCCGAACCAGCAACTGCCACACCAACCAGACCTTCTCTTAGGCCGCCAGTGTTTTCTCACCTTACCGACCTTCTGTGAGATGATTCAAACTGAATCCTCCACACACGCACTGGACAGGGGACCACTTGCTATTCTGCCCAACGCACCAAACCCAGAACCTGTCCCCACTGCAAACCGGGACAAGGCGTCCACCACAACCTTGTCCACTCCCAGTATACCTCTGGAAACAGCGCAGCTCCAGGTGCCGCAAGAGACGAATGACCGGGGGAGAGGAGCCGTCACCCTGTTGAACACCTGTACCACCCCCAGATTATCATCATGTAAACAGACCTTCCGGTCCCGGATGGCAGGGCCCCCATAGTTCCACTGCCAGCACTACCGGAAAACAGTTCCAGCCGAACCAAGTTCTTAGTGAACCCTGCTGGCACCAGGACTGGGGCCAAGGGCCCACCCTACACTGTCCCTGCAAGAATGCACCAAAGCCCGAACCCCCAGCCGCATCCGTGAACAGTTCCATGTCAACATTGCTGACCGGACCGAACATCCACAGAGCCATACTGTTAAAGGACTCCAAAACGGAGTGACAAACCGACAGGTCTTCCTTGTGTTCCTTCACAAACCCACAAAGTGTTTGGGTGACTTAACCCCCCCGCCGTTCTTGCCGAGCGGCACGTGCAAACAACTTGCCCCATAGGAAGAATAAGACACACGAAAATAAGTTTTCCCAGGAGCGACTGCCGCGCTCAGATTTGTACTTTCTGTGAACCCAATATCTCGCCAATTTTTTGCCGTGAGGCTTTCCAGTGTGTCCCATGGTAATCTGCACTCCATTGCCTCTGAGCCAATTACTATGCCAAAAAATTGTATGACCGACTTCGGCCCCTACCTTTTCTCGGATGCCAGCGGCACCCCAAATCGCTCCGCAATGCATTCCAGAGTGGCCAAAACACTGCGCAGATACGCGACTGAGGAATATTATTATTTCATATTCTTGTAGCTCAAGGGCGTTTCTGAATGAATATCATTCATAGTCGGGTTGACTTGAAAATTACGTGTGAGTTTATTAACACACAGGTGGCATCATAAACACAATGAAAAATAGTATAAAGTTCAGTTTAGCGTAGATAAAAATATATAGGATTGATTCAATAGTGCTGTAGCACGCTTATGAAAGCATGTGTGCTGTCTCAGGCTCCATCTTTGTCTGATTCCAAGTGAAGAAGATGCAGGAAATTACGTTCTTAGACTTCTGGTATCAGCTGTTCTCCTTTGTCAATACGTCAGCATGTCAGTGTTGTCTTCCAAAGAGAGTGTGAGTGGGTGTCAGTGTGTAGTGTAAGTGTCGTGTAAGTGTGATCAGCCCTCTTTAAAGCAAAGCTTAAATATATGTTACAAATGAACGTCATGACCTCACACTGTCCAGACTTAGACCCTTGTATGGCACAATCATTTCTGCTAGGTTCAGCAATATGAAGATCTTAGCACAGAGTCGTATGGAGTTTGATTGACAGGCACACATGTGACACTCTATACTTCGAGTACTGTGCTAATGTAACGTCATAACCTATATGAACATATATTATTACCAGCTATACCTTTATATACTAATACATATTAGTATGACTAAGACTTCACTTAAAACCAACTTAACAATAGATATAAACAAGTATATTATAAGTAGCTTAGTTACAGATTCTGATTTTAGCTTTAAAACATGTGAAAACAGTATTTCTTGGTTCAGCTCTATGACACATGAACTCTATGTGTATTCTTATCTGTGAGCCTGCTGACCCGCTGACCTCATGTCATCCCTTGATACTGGAGAGACAGCTGCGTCAAAATCCTGACACTCAAATCTTATGTTATTATCAAATTGGCTGACCAGAAATATTATCAATGCTCAGTTTTAGATGGAAGAATTATGTCATATCAATTGATCAAGGCCATTCACTCATACCTAATTACTATGATTAATCATAAATCCAAATATGTTTTGCAAGCTTGCCATAAATTATGAATTGCCGAATTATGAATTTGAAATAATATTCTAACAGCGACCCAGCCGGGCAAACGCTGAGGAAGTCGACCCGATAGTGGACCAAGGAGTTCACTCCAGCCACATACCAACCCACCTATTCTAGAAACGAACTGAACTGTACCAACAAGGCACATGAAACCGAGCAACCCACCGGTACCCACTTGTCACTCTTGAACTCCCCCTCCCAGTGACAGACCAATAGCCGGAAACTATCCGGGTGTACCGGAAGAAGCCGAAAGGCAGCCTTCGATGTCAGGCTCGGCCATTGCCGCCCCTAGACCATACCCCTGACCCAATCAACCACCCCATCAACTGAGGCCTAACATACCGTACAATACCCCGCGCTAATAGCCTCTTTGACCCCCCCCCCTGTAAAGACAGGTGATGAATGAGCCTAAACTTGTTCGGCCCCTTGTTTGGCCCCACCCCAAAGGGGAAAAATGACCAACTCATATGAAGGGGGGGGGGAGAGAATGGGCACCCCATTCGGCCCAGAGCTACTTCCTACCACAGTGTATCCGAAACCACCGCAGGGTGACGTAGCGCGGAGCGCCAATTGTTAGGCATGGGGGGGGCCACCCCCAGCTTGCAAGGAATGTTGAAACCCTCTGAAAACCCCCACTCCAACGACCGGGCAGCTGCCCAGTCGGGGTGCTACCGAGAAACGGTCGAAACCTCTACACCATCACCGTAGTCCTCCCTCTTACTCGTAAAATCTCCGGGACGTACCTTGCCTTGCTCACAAAACCCAGGAAAGAGGGATGGTTACACCGCAGCCGGAGCCCTCGTGCTTGAACCGGCAGGACCCCCCAAACTTGCAGTTACCCTCATTACACTGCCCGCAGACCCCCTTTTTCATTTCCGCCCGACTATCCCAGGGAATAGGTTACACAGGCCCCCCCCGAAAACGTTGTGGACGTCCGTGGGACCGACATGAGCTGCATCCCAAGGCCAAAGTCCTCGGTCTCTCCACCTCCATGTCCGGTCCCACCGCCCTGCGTTGTCTGAACTGTGCGTCGCAACTGAGCCATCCCGTGCCTCCGTAACACCGATAGGCCTTGCTAATCGCCTCCTGTTAACTGAAAAGCGCCGAACAGTGTTCAGAGTTCTTTCTCACCGATCACGCTCACCCCGATCTAGTATGACTGCGACCACTTCGCAAAAGTCCTGGGTATAAACCTATACCTCCCTTTGCTTTATCTTCCCTTTAGGACTCAGGCTTAACCCTGACCAGGTTAAACTTCCCCAGAGGCAAATGCGCAAATATCTCTACATATTCGCTCTTACAGCCCTTCTCTCTCACTTCCTGCTTAAAATGTGAACCCAGGGGTGCCTAATAACAAGTATACCCTTCCCCCTTCTGCGCCCGACAACCGGACCAGATCCCTCTTTGCAGAGTCTCCCACCGCCTACACCTTAACCTTGCATTGCCCACCGTCACTACCCCCAGCCATACCCCCTTGCTGGCACCCAAGCTGCCGCAGGGGCTAACGTCGGGATTGTCCCCCAGCCTGGCTCACCAAAGCTACCAACCCTACCAAACAACCAATGCAAACCTGCATCCCCTCCAACCTTTTTCCCCCTAGGCACTAGGCCTTACCTCACTACCCCCGCCACTGTGGGCACTACCAAACGACTACGGGGACCCTCCCCCCCGTCCCCCTACCAACACACCAGCATTTTGCAACACAGTAGAAATTGATGAAAACGAGATACCGGGCTGCCTGGAAGCAATCCCAACAGCCGAAACACTCGTCTCCAGCACTGTAAACTGCGTCCCGGGCACAAACTCCTCCTCAGAACCCGACAGCTCCCACTCCGAATGATCTCAGGCTCCTCAGATGATGGCCCACTAGGCGATTCGGCCTGGCAGCCGAGGGCCCAGAGCTGGCATCACTCACTCTGCGCACTCTGGACCCGTGCACGGATTTTCCCGTCGCTTTTCTGGGTGCTGTACCTCTGCTGCTGTCTCCCGCTCCCTCACGCCCCCCCCCCCCTCCTCAGGGCTGGATAGGAGGTGGCTAGCCATAGAAGGCAAGGGGCTAGCCACCGCTGCGATCGATCTCCCTCGCCGAGGCACCTAAACCACCGGTGCACAACCGGGGTGAGAGCCTGCAGCAGCCTGTTCCACACGTAGGGCAGGCCTGGCCGCCCCCCCGCGCGCCTCGCGGGGCCTACAGGGCCCGCCGCTGTCCGTTTTTGCTGGGGGGCCCGGGCTGGGCTCCCTTCCCTCCTGAGCTGCCTAGTGGATGGCCCCGGGGAGTACCGCTACGGAGGCCGCGGGTGCCCCCTCCCCCCCCGCAGGTGCCCCGGCCTGGTTGCTGGCCTGGCTCAGGAGAGGCCAGCACTAATCCTACCTTAGAACTTTTCTCCCCAGACTGTGTTACCCGGGAAAAGTAGGGGGAGGAATTTATAGCCTCTCCTCCCCACTGCACCTCTCATGACCACTCCCCCTGGCTTGTAAGGGTTTCCGTTAACCCTGTCATACCCGGCCCTACGCCTATGACTTGTTCTTTTGCTCCGGGCCTCTCTTTACTACAAAATACAGTTTATTTGAGATTGTGTAGTGTCAAAAAAGTAGATAAAACCCCAGGTTGTCTGTCTTCAGAATACTGAGCTCTTAATAATTTGCAAAAGCATATGAATGCTTCTGAGCATGCTCTCTAGATGAATGTTACTGTGACTATAGTAGACATGAGATTGCTGTTGGTTAGCAAGGCCACAAGATTTCCCCATGGTCTACAGGATGAGCTTGTACAAGCCAACAATCTCACGCGAACATAGTTGACATGAGAGTGCTGATGCTTAGAAAGGCCACAAGATGTGCCCATTGTCTACATCAGTGGTCCCCAACCTTTTTGGCACCGAGGGCCGGCGTTGTGAAATATAATCTGGCCAAGGCCCGGGGGGGGGGGGGGTATGGGGGTCAGTTATGTGGCTTTTCGCTGGCAATTTTTCGAGCAAATAGCTGGTGTTAGCGCTTCAATCATCACAGAACAATGGCTGATATGGCGTTTGGATGATGGAAGCGCATTATTTGTCATTGCATTGTAATGTAAAATGAAATAGTTCAAACTCGCCATAATGCAGAATCTACCACCAGATGGGGTTTTTCAATTGCCGCGTCATCTGCCACCAGGTGCGGATTACAGCTTGCCACGTCATCTGCCACCAGGTGCGGATTACAGCTTGCCACGTCATCTGCCACCAGGTGTGGATTGCCACATAACCTGATATGGTTTGCCACTAGACTTTTTTGTCACCTGCAGTGGTGGCAACACAGGCCATTGAGGGAAAACAACGGTAAAGCAGCCCCGCTGTGTGGGCAGAAGTGCTGTCTTCCTGGTGGGCGGCAAGAGATTATCTCATCTCTCCGCTCCCGCACATCGCTGCAGTGTGTGGGCGGAAGTGTCATGACATCTCTCTGCTTGCCCGCCGCCGCACCTCACACAGCACAGCCTTCGCCGTGGCTTGGCGGAAAACAGGCCAAGGCCCGGCAGTGGGCCGGGGAACCCTGGTCTACAGGATGAGCTTGTGGAAGCTAACAAAATTGTACAAACTCACCTGAACATGCTCTATTTTGCCATTACTATAAGAAGCACAGTTTATTTGAGATTGCGAGTGTCAAAAAAAGTAGATAAAACCCCAGATTGTCTGTCTGCAGAATACTGACCTCTCAATAACTTGCAAAAGCATATGAATGCTTCTGAGCATGCGCTCTAGATGAATGTTAGTGTGACTATAGTTGACATGAGAGTGCTGATGCTTAGCAAGGCCACAAGATCTCCCCATTGTCTGCAGGATGAGCTTGTATTAGGCTGGGTTCACACTACACTACTTTCATCCTACTTTGCTCTGCGACATTTGTCCTACATCCATCCTCCTTTCATGAACAGGATACTACTTTGGTCCTACTTTGTGGTAGACTGACTTGTTCTTTGACCAATCAAAACAATCCCAGAGTGAGAAATTCCTTTTACTGGTGCTGTAATCGCATGTCAGGTGTCAAAAGTCAGTTAGGACAAGGTTCCTACTTTGGTCCTACTTCAATGATATTCAATGGGCTGAAGTAGGATCAATGTAGGACCAAAGTAGTACAGGGAGCATTTTCAAAGTCGGACCGACTTGTGTAGGACCAGTTAAGACGGCTCTCATAGGGAAACATTGATTTTCACACGTCATGCTACATGAGCTCCCAATGTAGGAGCGTTGTCGGAACAAGTGTGAACCCAGCCTTAGCCAACAAAACTTGTACGAATTCACCTTTACCATTACTATAAGAAGCATAGTTTGAGATAGTGTAGTGTCTCAAAAAAGTAGATACAATCCCGGATTGTCTGTCTGCAGAATACTGAGCTCTCAATAACTTGCAAATGCATATGAATGCTTCTGAGCATGCTCTCTAGATGAATGTTGGGGTTGAGCGAACCCGAACTGTAAAGTTCGAGTTCGGTAGGGACTTTGGCTTTTTCTTGTACCCGAACCCGAATAATTGGAAAAAGTTTGGGTTCGGAGTTCGGCTATGTTATGGCGCGCTGCACGGCAGCCAATCGCCATTCGTTTTACAACTGTGACTAGGAAGTGATCACAGCCATACCTACTAATGGCATGGCTGTGATTGGCCAGTGCAGCATGTGACCAGCTTCTATATCAGATAGAGGCACACAGCACAGCTTGTCACTTTGCCCTGGCTAGTGTAGGGAGAGGCTGCTGTTGATTGAGGGACAGTGTCAGATAGGTGTATGCTGCTTCAGAAAGCTTCACCAGCACTGTTTGTTTCTGTGAGATCTGCATGTTTTAGTTCAGGGAGAGGTTCCAGCTATTTTCTACAGGGACAGCAATATATAGGTGACTCTGCCTATTTCACCAGCACTCCACCTGCCCCCTGTGATATAGTGTCTGTGCAGTACATTGTTTAGGGCTAGGTTCATGCTTCTTGCTATAGGGAAAGAAATATATAGGTGAATCTCTGCATATTACACTATTATTGTATTTAAAATAAAATAAAACACCCATTTAGGTCAAGATCCTAAGAGCCATTGTTTTTTTCCCCCCTGATCTTTCTAGGGTAGGCCATCTCATCCCTTTAAAAACAAAAACATATATTAATTACACAGGTACTCATGCTGATTAAGGTGCTGCTAATTAAACTCACTTGGTGGCTTAGACAGTAAATTAGCCCCAGAACCTGTGTAATTACTGTGTTCAGGTTTAAAAGGGATAAGGTAGCAACTTTAGATCTTTCTCACTCTTTTGGGGTTTACCCTAATTTAAAAAATACATATATTAAAAACCAAAACCTGCTGTGTTGCTACCTCCTCCTCCTCCACTTCCACCTCAACCTCCTAATACATATGGACCTCGTCCTCCTAGGTCAAAATGATTTTATTTTTAAGTTATTTCCCTATCCACATTTTCAGAGTACTTGCCATGCTTCGAATTTTGCTGCCATTTGCAGCCCTCCAGCCCTTTCCCTTCGTTTTTTAGAGACATTTTTGTAGTCAAAAGTCCGGGTCCCCATTGACTTCAATGGGGTTTGGGTCAAAGTTCGTTTTTTTTTTTCAAAGTTTGGGTAGCGTCCGAAGCCGAACATCCAGGTGTCCGCTCAACTCTAATGTTAGTGTGACTAGAGTTGACATGAGATTGCTGTTGCTTAGTAAGGCCACAAGATGTTCCCATTGTCTGCAGGATGAGCTTGTATTAGCTAACAAACTTGTACGAATTCACCTGAACATGCTCTATTTTACCATTACTATAAGAAGCACAGTTTATTTGAGATTGCGTAGTGTCTCCAAAAAAGTAGATAAAACCCCAGATTGTCTTGTCTGCAGAATACTGACCTCTCAATAACTTGCAAAAGCATATGAATGCTTCTGAGCATGCTCTCTAGATGAATGTTAGTGTGACTAGAGTTGACATGAGAGTGCTGATGCTTAGAAAAGCCACAAGATGTCCCCATTGTCTGCAGGATGAGCTTGTATTAGCTAACAAACTTGTATGAACTGATAAGAGCATGCTCTATTTTGTCATTATTTTAAATAGACATGTTATGTTTTTTGTAAGCCATGAAAATCTTCTGGATTGAGGGAGGCCTGGAAAGGCTAGTACCAGTGGAGGCTGCTATGATAGTCGGCGGCTCTCCCTGAGAAAAGCAGAAGGGCTCTCGATCTGGTAGGAGCACTTCAACTCCAAGGTTGACTCTAGCCCATGGGTGCCCAACCAGTGGCCTGGGGGCCACATGTGGCCCGTGGAGCCCTCTGATGTGGTCCGCGACCTCCTGCTCTGGGATGGAATAGAATACTGTTATTAAAGGTGTGCTTATTACTAAAATCACAGTGTATATATGGGCATATCTGTTCTGCAGTGGTTACTGGACTGCTTTCAAACTGACCTGCAGGTGCAGAGCAGTGCACCTGCGTGTTTACTTGCACTGAGCCATAGGTCCCTTTGACACGGTCAGTCCGACCCAATTGGACCCTATTCACCTCTAAGGAGTAGCAGATATAAATGGACTTGTGTCCTTCTACAAATGCCTACCTCCAATCTGGTCCACAAAAACAAAAAAAAAACAAAAAAAAAGAAAAAGTACAGTGGGCAGCCATCCTCCTGTTCTGCTCATTGTGGCCCGCGACCAGTTACCAAGTCGCTTAGGTGGCCCTCGCTCTCTCCCAAAGGTCGGGCATCCATCTAGCCCATAAGTGATGTCTGCACTTGACTTCAAGTTTGTTCAAGAAGCATACACAAGAATATGGTTTATCTTTTTTTTTTTTTTGTATTATTGTGTAGCCTATACTTTTTTTGTACAAATATATATATATATATATATATATATATATATATATATAATTGAAGATAATTTATATTTTACAGTAGTCTGTAGTCAGATCAATTAGATGAAAAGTGCTATGAGAAAAAAAAAAATACATACACAACATCATTACTAAAATGGTAGAATAATATGAAAACTTAGGCCCCTTTCACACGGACGGATAGAATGGTGAGAATGGTGCTTTTAGCTGCAGATTTTCTACCGCAGCTAAAAGCACACAATGCTTTCCTATGGCCCCATTCACACACAACATTTAGCTGCGGTTTCATTGCATGCGGCTTTGTGGGTATAGAAAAAATAGAATTGAATGTGTCCAGGTGTGATTTAACGTAGCTATATGCACATTACCGCAGGTAATCACAGTCTTTTGTGTCAACTGCGGATTGCAGCGTGAGAAAAAAAAAAAAAAAAACTGGAAGCACATCATAATCAAAAGAAAAAAAAGGGTTGCTATGGAAATGACCACTGCACCTAAATGCAGCCGCTTGTAACCGCACTTGATCGCAATGTACAAATGCAGCTAATCGTAGTGCCCGGAGCCTTGGATTTCACAGAAAATTTACATGCACAGGACTCATGCGCAAAGATGTGTGAGCCTATAACAATGGAGTAAACCTAATTCAACAATATATATTTATTTTTTCCCAAAAAAGATAGAGGGAGGTGGAAAATACAGAAAATGTTCAAAGATTAAAAAAAATAAAAAAATATTGGTCGATAAAAGTGATGATTTGATTCAAAGCTTTTCTTGGCACGTCATTAGATCTTGAGAAATGCGTTCTTTTTTTTTTTCAAATATTCCTGTGAGATGAGAAAAAAGATCAATACTTTTTGTAGGTGTATGCTCTGAATATATAATAAATGAAATAATAATGCTCTGAATTATTTGTTGAGAGGCTCACTGGAGAACCTCCTTTCCTGATACTTCTATTTAGGGCACTAGCAGCCTAGCATTATTTTGATATGCTAAATCACTTTAGACTGGATTTTTACATGGCCTTTCTTTTAACCACTTGGTTACTGCCCCATAGTCAAAAGATGTCATGTTTTTAAAGATGGATATCTCGGTAACGGCAGCAGCTGCTGCCACGACCGAGGTATCCATCTTTAGTGTCAACGGTCCTGTAAACTATAACGGCGATTGGGTCTGTTCGGCAGCTGTGTGGGGAATGCGAGTGAGGGAAATTTTTTTTTTTTTTTAAATCGCAACCACCCGTCCCCATAGCTCTGCTGGGCAGAAGTGATGGCAAAACGTCAGTCCCGCCAACGCGTCTTAAAGAAACTTTTTTTTTCTGTCATTTGAAAAAAAATGACAGTTTATTTTTTTTTTGCATTTAAACCTAAACATGAGATGTGAGGTCTTTTTGACCCCAGATCTCATATTTAAGAGGACCTGTCATGCTTTTTTCTATTACAAGGGATGTTTACATTCTTTGTAATAAAAATAAAAGTGATTTTCTTTTTTCTTTTATTTCAGTGTAAAAAATTAACTAAATAAAAATAAATAAGAAAACAACTTTTTTTTTTTAAACGCCCGTCCCGACGAGCTCGCGCACAGAAGCGAACGCATACGCTCTGTGTTCAAACCACACAAGTTAGGTATCGCCATGATCGTTAGAGCGAGAGCAATAATTCTAGCCCTAGACCTCCTCTGTCACTGTAGAATTTTTTAAACGTCGCCTATCGAGATTATTAAGGGTAAAAGTTTGACGCCATGCCACAAGCGGGCGCAATTTTTAAGCGTGACATGTTGGGTATCATTTTACTCTGCGTAAAATTATCTTTCACAATATTTTAAAAAAATTGGGCAAAATTTATTGTCTTATTTTTTAATTAAAAAAAAAGTGTTTTTTTTTCCAAAAAAAGTGCGCTTGTAAGACCGCTGAGCGAATACGGTGTGACAAAAAGTATTGCAATGACTGCCATTTTGTTCTCTAGGGTGTTAGAAAAAACATATATAATGTTTGGGGGTTTTAAGTAATTTTCTTGCAAAAAAAACACATCAAAAAACAGTTTTAGTCTCGTAAACCCCGAATCTGAAAAACAGGCTCGGTAATCAAGTGGTTAAGCCATTACAGCAAGCAGATTAGTATTCAGTTTAAATTGCATAAAGCAGCCCTAGACCGAAACATCTACTTATTGCTGCAAGCCTAACCTGTAAAAGGTAAATGACAATTTGTGAACTTCTACAAAGTGGTAACTGGATAATGCCCCATCAAGTTCCATCAAGTTCCTATGGAGTGAACATGTGGTTTAGAGAGAATATGATTCAAAAAGTGAAAATAGAGATGAGAGTCAGTCAGGGTTAGGTCAATGGTAAACGGCAAGTACTTCCATTTCAGGCCTGATTATGAAGCAGCAGGTCAGTGAAGCTGGTTGTTGGCTGCTTCTCCATCAGTGATAACCTACCTCGATCCCGTCAGGAAGCCTCTTGACTACGACTCTAATTGTTTGGGTGAGTTGGCCTGAAAAAGAGAGACTTTAGTTATTGCATCGACCGTTGCTATAACACTGAAAAGGTAGCCCTAAAAACACTCTGTGGTACCCATGATGAGAGTTGCTTGTCATGTTTTGAACTGCCTGTGAAGACAAAGTCTATCGTTATATTCTGCTTTGCTGAAGAAAGCAAATGTTAAGTTGATGGAACAGTTTCCCAGCCACCTATTTACACCTCAGATCATGACTCTCATATAAATGTTATTTTGACACACTTTACTTACTATTCAACCAATCGAAATGTCTTTTTACTTGGAGGTTCCATCGTGACCTCTTCAGGCTCTTCTTTTCTGTTAAAAAATAAATAAAAATAATGGGCTTTAAAGAATTTATATCTGAACCTCAATTTTTACTCTACGATGTTGAGCATTCTTACCATCACTTTATGCAACGGTTGAACTATTTTCTGTCTTGGATATTTTAGCAGCACACCGAGGGAACATTCCCTAAGAATGGCACATCTTAAGTAGATATTTCCATGTTGGCCGAATGATAATGTTTTCAAAAGCTGGCAAAGAATGGGGAAACACCCCTAACAACACTGGAGCTTTAGAAAAATGCTAAAAGCATAAATCCTTTTTATTTTTCTGACCAGAACTATTCAAGTGATTTTATCTCTTGCAGGACCAAAGGGGCATCCAAAAATTGGTTTTACGTTTTTGCAAATTACAACGGCATCCGCATGGACAGAGCCGCATAAGCTCATTCTTCCTCTGTAGTGCCGAATCATGTCACATGTGGAGTGACAGCAACTGGAGTCCGCCTCTTAACCCTACTAGCGGTCTCCAGAGTGGTGCCAACAACAGTAAAGAAGAGATCTCCGTCAGTGTACAGCAAGACACTGAGCATAATGGTACAAGATAGCTTTCACACTGATGTGCTGTAGTTTACCCACACTTGGGGCGCCGTACAGTGTACTGCAGAGACAATATGTTGCCACCTCACCATCTGATACCCACGATAGCCGTGTAATGCACGCAAGTGCAACACAGTAGTGAGAGGTTTAAATTGGGTGCGAGGAGTAGGGTTGCCACCTTTTCTTCAAGTCGAACCCGAACACTTTAGCGGCCAACGGCAATTTTTTTATAGTATAACCTTTACATATATTTTGTTATTAAACACCATTTCTGATCATATGAAGTTAATACCAAGAGTTCCCCTTTACATCCGAGCTCGCAGAGTTCCCTTTCACTGTAAGGGGGGACTCTGGGGGCTCTAACATAAGGGATGCTCTGGAAACCATGATCTAAGGGGGAACACTGGGAACTCTGATATACAGGAGGACTCTGATGTAGGGGGGAACACTGTGGTCTCTGGTGTAAAGGGGAACTCTGATGTAAGGGGTGCTCTGAGAACCCTGATTCACTTTTGTGTACTCAGAGGCAGGAGAGAAAATGGAGGGGGGGACGGGGGACATTCACAGCCAGGGATGGATGGTGAGCTCATTCACCCCCTGGCAGTCAGCACCTCTCATCCAGATGTATCTGAGGCTGCTGGACTTCAAATTTCCAGCCCCAACTTTCCTTTTCTGCCCTGAGGATTGGAGTGTGGGCAGACACAGAGGGGATGGGGTGGGGGGAAAGAGTGTAGATCGAGCCCTCTCTCAGGCAGTGTAAAAGAGACAACTGCAGCCATAAACCATGCTGGCAAGCCATAGTCCAGGCTAAATAATGTGTCCGGGTTTCAGGCTTTCTGAAACCCAGACACAGGATTCCAAACCCGAACTGTCTGGGTGAATCCTGGACAGGTGGCAACCCTAGCGAGGAGGTGACACTGTGCCCGGTGATCTTGACTTTGCCCATGTTGTTCAGGTACATCGCCAACTATTTACCAGGTGGAAGTGAACCTTAAAATCTTTTTCGGTGCTAGAATAGCATTGCTGCCTAATACAGTAAGGTGAGTGTTCCCAACCTAGGGTAGATGTAAGCTTTGGGTTGCATCGCTAGCTGAGAATAAAGTTAAAAAAGCATAAAAAAAAGATTTTAGCCACCACATCTGAAAACGGGTAAGCCAGAATAGGTAAACCATGTGTTTGGAGCTTACATACCCTTTAGCCCTGTCCACACTGCTGCAGGATTGAAATAGTGCAAGTTCAGCCAAACTCGCACCATTTCATAACCGCATGTCAGTCCAACTTCGGGGGGCTATTTCAGTCATACGTGAACCTTAAGCAAAATTTATGACTCATTACCTTGAGGTATCTGCATGGCTGCTTGAAGATTTTGTTTGGCTGCTGGTTGACCTCCTCACACACGATTGTGTAACCAGTCTTGATGCTTGACAGATTGTACTTATGGTTTTCTCTCGATAGCATCTGTCGGCAGTCAAATTTGTGTGCGAGAGATATTTGGCAAAGATGCAACGTTCAACGTCGGAATACTATTCCATTGTCCAGGTCTCGCATGTTCTGCGGATTGTCTGGCTGCTTATATTCGGTAGCCGAAACCTAAATTTAAGAATGAATTGGGGGAGAAAAAAAAAATGTCAGACCATTTTTTTTTTCCCTTTTGGATAGAGTGGACTAGAATTTCAACGCCACTGAATGACATACAACATACGTGGATATACAATGTAATACCGACGTTTCCCCCCCATCGTCACCTACTATGTAGATCAGTGGTCTCCAAACTGCGGCCTGAGGGCCGGATGTGGCCCTTTGCTTGCCTTTATCCGGCCCTTGGAGCACTATCCCTCCCAATGATATGATACACTATTCTGTCATCTAACTCTGACAATGGAGCACCATTTCTCCCACTGACACCACTAATGGGGCACTATTCTTCCCTATGATAACAGCAATGGGGCACTTTTCTTCCCCCTAATACCAGATGTTTACTCCCACTGATGCCAGGAAAATTCACTCCCGCTGGCCAAAGTCCAGCCCTCCAAGAGTCTGAAGGACAATAAACCGGCCCTTTGTTTAGAATGTTTGGAGACCCCCTGATGTAGATGATCAGAAGAGGGGGGCAAACACCCTCAAAATAAGGCCCAAATAGCAGTTAAATATATATATATATATAAAAAAAAAAATAATATGACTTTTTTGGCAAATACATTTTTCATAGTTTAACTCCTAAATTACCTCTCATGATATCTCCGGATATCATTTGAAACATTGTAAATATCTCCGGATATCATTTGAAACATTGTAAATTCTGTGCCCAGATGTTTATAAGAGGAGTTCATTCTCCTGAGAGTTTGCTTTGAGCAAGGTTGGCCTTACCTGCTTCAAAATAGACTTTGAGCCACTGTAAAAAAAAAAAAAAAACAATATTGAAAAATCTTCAGTATGCCAACTTTATTTTCCATCCATTTACTAAACCCGGAGAGTGCAAAATCTGGTGCAGCTCTGTAAAATTTGACTTTATCTTTTAGAAGTCGGTTGTCAATGCAGTCTGCTCCAGTACCATGAAAAAGGTGGATACGAGGATTTCCATCAGTCAGGCCTCTTACACATATAAAAACACTGAGTTTGGCTTCAGAGAGCACTAGATCTCCTTTTTGTTTTATGCCCTGTTTGCCTTACCCTGCTCTGGAATCTGCCATTACTGAGGTTGAACTGCTGCATCTGATTGCTGTGCCTTTGAGAACAGGAGGTTCTCTATTTTATGCTCTGTAACCTATTGTTGGTCGAAGTGTTAAGGTGAGAGGCCACTCCTGCTATTTGGTGGAAGTTTCTTCTGGAAATCACCCTTTGGATTGTGCACCTGTCTATTCCAGTTTTGGATCATTTATGCACTTGAGCACTTTTATGGACTTTTTTGATTCTTATTATTTAAAAAAAAAAAAAAAATTGTTTTGCGCTGCACTATCTGTATTGTTATATGGCTAAACTATAATGTAAAAAGACTCTGAAGGATTAACAGTCCAGATACAAATTGCAGTCAGTCAGCACCCGTGAGGCAGGACGCTCTCCAACGAGTCTGCTCTCACTAGCTAGACCTGACAGGCAGGGCTCTCCCAGCACCCCGGCTGCAGCATCAAGCATCCAGGAATCTCTCAGGCAAGTCCACTTCCCAAATCCGGGGACCTGGGTTACCCCCCCCCCGGATCAGGTCGCTGCCGTCTTAAGGACAAGCCGCGGCGTCTACCTGTGAAACGGCCAACATCCTTCTCCACCACACCCCCCCCCCCATCCTAAGCGACAACTTTCCCCCCGCCACTGCCACGTCTGCCTCCCCCAACACCCTCATCCGTTTTCCGACGGCCATCCTCCCACTCACCGCACTAAAGCAAATCCGCCGCTACATAGCGGCATCCAGTTAAAAAGGCCGCAGCTTTAGCCGAGGCCTAGCGGCGCTCCCGAAACTGCCCCACAATGCCCCCTTAAAACCCTCCAAGCATCTGGTTCCCCACGGACGCACCTATCCCCCCCCCCCTTCTGGGTGTCCCAGTACCCTGGCCACCGGCTTGGGCCTAGTCCCGGACGGCCGCCATCTTGCTGCGCCCAAAAGCAATACTCTACCATTAATAGGCACCCCCCCCCCCCCCCACTATGCTGCCCAGCCTTAAGCCGAAAATCACTTATTCTTGATTGATCCAGGGCTTTGCCGATCGCCGAGTCGAGTGGGGTCAGGAAGGATTTTTTTTCCCTGGTCACTGCATATTGGGCCGCACACCTAGGGTTTTTCGCCTTCCTCTGGACCAATTGGGAAGTGAAAGACCGGCGAACGGTGACTCGCCGGAAAATCTTTCCCTCCCATCCGTCATCAACAGATCCCCTACCAACCCACTTCCCTGCATTCCTCTGCAATCATGAGCAATCTCCGATACTCTGCAGAAACTATCAGGGAACTAAAACCATTCGCTGCAACACTACCAGTTATCACCAAAAAAGCTCTAAGAAATCAGCAACTGATCATCGATCGATAGTTAAATTCCAAGCATGCACCTCAACCCAAGTGCATATTATGCTCTCTGGTTAACACAAGATCGGCAGTAAAAAACCGACAAGAAATCCACGATTTCATCCTACAATGCGACTTAGACTGCCTCTTTATCACAGAAAGCTGGCTCACAGCCGACTAACACCATTCCAGGTGAACTGGTGCCAGAAAATTATCACATTATAACAGAAAACATAGTGGGGCAAAGAGGGGGAGACCTGGCGGTGATCCACAAGACTCACCTCGCGATCGCTAAACCAATCCTTCAAAACCCACTTCCATTCATGGAAACCCTCACTCTGCAACTACAAACAAATCCAAGAAACCGTCCATATCCTACTCTGCTATCCACCACCGGGTCCAAAATCGCAGCTTCTCTCACCTTTGACAGAGTTCACTTCCACTTATACCCTAAACAGCAAAAACCTTTTCCTGCTCAGGGATTTCAATCTTTGGGCTAACTCCTCACAAGACCCCGTCGCCTGCATTGACCACTTGGAAGGATTAGGCCGACAGCAACTAGTATGTGGGCCGGCGCGCACACACACACACACTTCAGGTCACACGCTCGATCTTATTGTCAGACAAGATCTGGAAATAAACATTCTGAAAAAGGAACCATTGCAATGGACAGACCACCATGCAATCAATTTCACAATTACCATATGTGAAGAAAATAGACTTTATTCTGGATTTTCTCATAGACTCAGTTTGTCTTTTAAGAACGCCTGGACCGATCTGGGTGAAAGTTGGTCCCCCAGATCGGGGATATGTACTAGCAGGGTGATCTCTGCCTGGAGATAACCGTTTTTTTTTTCCTTAAACTGATCTCAATATCGTCATGTAAATGATCTTTAGTCTGTCTCTCAAGAAGTGTTCATTGTGTGAATTTCTATTGTTTAGTAGTGTTGCTCACGAATATTCGCATTGCGAATATTCGCTACGAATATTGCATATTCGAATATTCGCGAATAACGCGAATATTCGCTATTTCGAATATTCGTATTTTTTCAATTTTTTTTTAGAACAGATCACATCCTAGAGATCCCCATCGACGTCTAAAAGCATTGCTGGTATGATTAGAGACCTTGGGCCGAGTAGCTGCAGCGCTCATTTTATATTCCCGAAAAATCGCAATGCGATTATTCGGCAATAGCGATATCGCGCGATTATTTTGTATTGTAATATATCACGAATATTCTGAGCCGATCAGAGTGCTCCATTCCGCATTTCTCGAAATTTCGCAATTATTTTATATTGTAATATATCACGAATATTCTGAGCCAATCAGAGTGCTCCTTCCGCATTTCTCGAATATTCGCAATTATTTTGTATTGTAATATATCACGAATATTCTGAGCCAATCAGAGTGCTCCTTCCGCATTTCTCGAATATTCGCAATTATTTTGTATTGTAATATATCACGAATATTCTGAGCCAGAGTGCTCCTTCCGCATTTCTCGAATATTCGCAATTATTTTATATTGTAATATATCACGAATATTCTGAGCCAATCAGAGTGCTCCATTCCGCATTTCTCGAAATTTCGCATTCGCATTCGCGATAGCGAAAATTCGCAATGATTTCATTTCTAAAATATATCACGAATATTCGTATTTAGCGAATATATCTCGAATATTCGACTATATATTCGAGATATATCGCGAAATCGAATATGGCATATTCTGCTCAACACTATTGTTTAGCAGGTGAGAAGTTCTTACCTCTGAATCACCTGTCTGGGCAAATGACCAGTAATTACCTCATGTGGATTCTATCCGAGACAGCTGTCTGTCTCCTAAAAGAGGTGTATTCAAGGGGTGGCTCGTTAGTAACACCATTGTATGATGTTGGGGGAGGAGGATGCAATTGTGTATCTGATTACATCAAGTATCCCTTTTGCTGTAAAAATATAGACAACCTGTACTCAAAGCATTCTTGACCTGGACACCCCTTCATGAAGTCTTGGCTCATGCTTGGGGGGAGGGGGGGGGGGATACTCTATCCTTTTTCGCAAGAATCATCTTGGAAACTGCATACATCTCCACTATCCCTCTACCTTCTATGGTAGAGATAATCCATTATGCTCGGCGATTGGGAGGTGGAAAGAATGCCGCAGTACAATACCCACTGCAGGTCTTAACACCATAAATTCCCCCTTAACAAAAACGCTAAAACCAGCGATGATAACCCACTCGACCAGATCGCAGAAGGAGCTCTTCAAAACCACTTTAGGGAACAAAATAAAAACTTACAGTCATGTTCTTAACCACGCCTGGTCTTTGAAGATGCTTAAGCACCAGAATTGATTCCAAGTAAGATGATTTCACACTTTGTGGGCAAATTTAAGTTTTTTATTTTGGGCTTTCCTGATGGCTTTCAAAAAAGAGCCCTTTGCAACTTCCAGCAGCTTGCGACATTGGGTTGGAGTTTTTACTTCACTCAATGCCTCAAACCTGTAATGGATGTGAAGGGGATAGCATTGCTGGAAGTTCTAAGAAATGACCAAGATTGAATAATCGTCACAACCAAAGATTATATCTTACCTTTTACCGACCACGTCGCGACGTACAAGCTGCGTTAGCCTCGACTGAATATCAGCTGTAACGTTCATAAAAAAGTTGCAATGCTGAAAAAGTTCAGGATCCTTAAGAGCCAGATTAGTAGACTAACTGAAAGGTTACAAAGCGTCGGATGTTCTTCAAATAGCCACTTATGGTCTGGGGCTTAAGGTGACATTTCAAAGCATTAATAAAGGCATTTAGTTTGGGTATGTCCTTCACAAAATTTAGGCTTAGTTTTTTTGGATCCATGAAGTACAAAAATCTGCCCAAATTTTCCACCTTTGGGGGGGAGAAACCAAAACATAAATGGATTATAAAACTAGATCAAGGGTGTACTGCAGTGTTGGCACAGAGAAATTAAACATTAGATTGAAAAGAGTTTACAGGGGAAAATGTGTCTGGCATATTAAAAAGGGAGAAGTACAGCCAAAGCTCATTTGAGCCACTGAACCTGAGCCAGCTGCAGAGTCCATAAAATAAATCCTATACATCCTGTATTTGGCTTGTTCACTGCTTTTTTTTTTTTTACTTCTTCCACCTTATTGCTTACAGTAGCTTTGGGTTGCTTTTTACATATATGTGTGTTATATTTCACCACTGATGTGATCCAGCTTCCTAGGTGATCACCACTGATTGTTTTTTACCACCCTCCCTCAGTAGCGATAGTTGGCAACAGGTGGAGGCGGATCACATGACTGGTTCGGGTTAGGTTTAGGTGTGTATATATTAGAGTTGTGTACCATTTTTGCTTTAGCTATGATTAAGCGCTGATACCCCAGCGTGAAACACATCAGCTATCCACCCCACTGTCTGCTGTGACCTGTAGTGCTGTTTCTATTTTTTACCATTAAAAGGAAACTTTTTTTTTAAGATTTTCGTGGAAGTGTGGCTGCCCAGTCTTTTCTCCAGTCTGAGCCAGCTGCACCTGCCCTCCCCACAGCGAACAAGGATGGACCAAAGCAGAGAGCTGGTGACTGACAGTCACTACCCCTAAGGATAGTCTCCTGGAATACTAGAGGTCTGAATGCACCCCAGAAGACACCTCTGGTCTTTTCTGTATTACATTTTTTTTTTTTTAGGTACCTCGGGGTTCTGGTGCAGACCCCTTTATCAACATATGTCACCAATAACTTAGATCCTCTATTGGTCCGCCTTCGGGAGCAGACCAAGCAATGGATGGATCTGCCTCTGGATCTCATGGGGAGGGCCAACGTCCTCAAAACGATCTACCGACAGATATTACTCAATAGCCTTGCCAAATGCCTAAATCCAGTGGCGCAGCTGGTTCCCACATTGACACCAGTCTGAACCTAAGCTAAATGTTTCTATTTTGATTCATTAACCGTTTGGTAACTAAATATAGTACGGTATTGGTTTCATACCTCTTGTTTGTAGTTGTTCACCCCCAAATTTTTCTCCAAATGGAAGGCAATTGCCTTGAGCATTGGTACGTTCAAAGAATGCTTTTGATAGAGCCCAGATTTGAGCATTTGGATTCTTGTCTTTGAGGTCCACTTGGTATACTGAGTCCTATTAGAAAACCATTACATTAGAAATGCAGAAGAATGTAACAAGTATACAAGTTGAACTTTGTACCGCTGTTAGCTAGAGTTCGGACCCTCCTGGATGGATGGCAGAAGGGACTCTATTCGTGGTTCGGGAGGTGCAACATTATTAAAATGAATATGCTACCGAAATTTCTATACCTTTTTTCAGACACTCCCTATTGCTATACCCAAGCAGTACTTTAAACAGGTACAAGCCATGTTCAGTAGATGTATATGGGCAAACAAACGCCCAAGAGTTAAGGGCTCTAAACTGTCACTATCTAAATGAGAGGGGGGTGTCGCAGCCCCAGACATATATAGATATTATCAGGCAGCTCTATTGAATCGTGTGGTCGATTGGAGTAGACATGGTGGAGAGAAAATGTGTCCGGCACTGGAGCAGGCTCAGTACAGTGGATTGCTCCAAAGAGCGGCATGGTGTTGCAGGGAGCTCCCCGAAGGACGTGAAGGGGCACGCTCTGATAGGACCTACATTGTGGATAGGATATGGGTCATTTATGAAAGGGAAACTGTCAACATTAGACTCACCTCTTTTCCCCATTTTGGGGAACCCAATGTTTGGACCCGGACTGACGAGGGGGCCTTTCGGTAAATTGATAGAACAGGGGGTGTTTCAAGCATCTCATTTTGTGAAGGAGGGAGTATGGCCTGAGATTCAGGAGATAACAGGGATTCACCAATTGGAATTTTGGAGGGCAAGACAATTGAGACATTTCTTGAATACCTTGGACTTACTTAAGTAGATATGAGCGAAAGTTAACAAAATTTGAGGCTTACTGTAATGGGAGTGGAACACTCCCAACACACTGTCTAGAATAATGGAATTACTCAACACACCCGAAGAGGAATTCAGACTACCCTTCTTTAGTAGGTGGGAGGCGGAGCTGGGTAGGGTTTTCCTATCACACCCCTACGGTTTTAATCCGATGTTATCCAGAGATATCAGATAGATGCCGGCGGTGGGTGTGGGAGAAAAGGGAGGACACTAATACATATTTTTTGGAAATACCCCAGAATACAGAATTTTTTGAAGGAGGTGCGGGAGATAACGCAGAGGTTTAGTGAGGGGGAGTTATCGGGGGATTGGACATTCTACCTGTTACAGGAGTCGGATATTACGATTGGACGGTATGGGAAGTCGGTAACCTGTCATCTTTTAAATGCAGCAAGAGCATGTATCCCAGTAATGTGGAAGCGGACCCAGCCCCCGTCAGTAGGGATGTGGCTTAAAAAAAAGTGGACTTGGTCTGGACGTCTCAGCAGAAACGGGGGGGGTGTTTAGCTGGAAACGTGGTCGGAGTGGAATCAATTTAAAGACTCAGAGGAGGGGGAAAAACCTTATAGATGTACCTTATAAAATTAATGAGACTACTTAAAGTGGGTGGGTCCGGGGAGAGATCGTTTTCTTGGGGGGGGGGGGGTCAGGGTTCTTTGTTAGTGTTGTTTTAGGGAGGCATTTGTTTTTGGGGGAATAGGACTAGCAGAGGTAAACAAGGTATAAGAAGGAATGATAGGAAACTCCCCCCGCGGGGAAGGGGACAAGATGAGGCCCCGACAGCGAAGGGATCAGAAGACCCAACGTGTACACTCTTAGGACTATGAATAATAATAGTATGTGTAGGAAGGGGTTAATGATAGTTGATAAGCAGATTTTGCTGTTAGGAGAAAGGTATATGACATATAGAAGGAAGAGGAGGTTATATGTTGTAGGGAATGTTTAAATTGAACATTGACATATACCTGTAATGTAATGTTGGCTCCCTCGGTTGTCATTTGTTTGGCTTAAATCAAATAAAAGAAAATTTGAAAGAAATGCAGAAGAATGGAGAGTTTTAATTGATGCAGATAACATCGTAAACTAAATTGTATCGTAACCGTGAAACATGATGATCCTCTGGTATACTATCTCCTGCATCCTTTTCTCCCAGCTCTATGTTCTCCTCTGTGGGCATAGTGAGGAACATAGAGCTTCCTCGGACAGGCATGATGAATCTGTGCCAGCCCTCAACGATTTTTTGGCCAATAAGTCCCTTATGGGGATGAGATTGCCAAGTGTGAATGAGGACCACGCGTACAATGTGGTCTGCTACAGGTGGTGCCTTAACTCTCCCTGGATCTTCAGGATTTGGCACACATGATGCGACTTGAGGAGGTCTTGCGGTTGCCAATGAATGTTCCGCTTGGGGGGGGGGGGGGGGGGGGGGGTGGGATATTATAACAACCTGAGTAAAGTTTTATTAATGTGTTTAATCAACACTTGAGGGCTGATTTACTAAAGGCAAATCAGTTTTGCACTAATAGTGCACTTGGGAGTGAGGTCGCTGTAGATCTGAGCGGGACATAAAATAAAGGCAAAAAAAAAAAAAAAACAGCATTTTTGCTTGTACACGATTGGATGATAAAATCAGCAGAGCTTCCCCTCAGATGTAAAGTGACTGCACTTCAAAGTGCACTGGTACTGCAAAATAGATTTGCCTTTTAGTAAATCAATCCCCACTTGGGATAGAGGCAGAGTGTGGTAAACGTGTAAGTGAGATCAAGAGAAAGAACTCGAGTGAACATCAGATAGGAGCATGAGAGCATGAACGGTTCAAAAGAACAATTTATGTTGGGAAATGAAAATGACCAACTCTAAACTACCTAAAAAAAGACAGGGCCAAAACTTTTGAAATTTGCATTCTATTCCTTAAAAGAAACCTCAATGCAAGGGTCTGTGTGCAGATTGATCTGGCTATTCAAATAATAGGTAGTTTTCAGATCTAAAGGACATTCTAAAATTAGATTAAAGTAATGGTTGCAAGATGTGTGCACATTACAAAAAACGAGTACTGTCCATGATACGTTCGTTGCACTAAGATCCAATATTTTAGGACCAGCTATTGGGGTGTACCCCTTTCTTCAAGGTCAAAACAGTACGAATACATAGACTGTTAAAGAATCTTGAAAAAAAAATAAAAAAACATGTACACAGAAATTGTAAACTAAACTCGGGAGTTGTGAGATAAGACCGGAAGAGAGTAATTAAATGGTGGGGGGGGGGCGGGGGGAGTCGCAAAGATGGGCGTCATACTTATTGCAAGTACTTAAATTAGCTGGATACCTATTTGAAAAAAATGTGGTCCACAGACATGAATGTTTTAGTTCTTCAAAACAACCCAGGAAAGTAAAATATTTGAATGATATCTCCATTTTCAAAAATAATGGACTAAAAGCAGGCCTCCATATTTTTATATCGTTTTCCAACAATTTTATGACCTCTCAACTAGGACTCCTCTCTTCCTTTTCTCACTAAGGCTCGATTCACATCTATGCATGTTGCTTTTGAGCATTTTCTGCAGTGCTTGCTGCGTTTTTACTGCGATTTGCGTATTTTGTATTTTTTTAGCCGGCAATGTTTTTTTCAAAAAAATGCATTTAGTCATCATAAAAGGCATGTTCACACGGATCACAACAACAAAATAGGTATAACGGCATGCACTGGTACAAATACAAATCACAAATTGGTATCCATTTCCCAGAAATTTGTGGGCCCAGCGGGGCATCCGCCAGGTCTGCTCAACCTGCGTTGTTGACGTCACGCGGCTGGAGCGCCAAGCGAACCGGACAACTTTCCGCCCTCCACTAACACCGGAAATAACAGCCGACCATTGTGTACCCGTATGATGCCACAAATCAACTAGGATCCGCGAACCTGCCCCTTGTTTTCCATTATCAAAAAAGATAGGGAGAAGGAAGAGAAACAAAAGTGCTGGTGCCCACCTTGGGCTACCCGGAGGGCCATAGATAAGGGGGGGGACAGATAGGAAGCTAGATGGAGAATGGGGGGGGGGGTTATGGAACAGCTCGCGAGCAGGGGTTTTCGTATTTGTATGTTTTTACATTTCCTTTAAACAACCAGCTGTAAACAGGTTAAAAAAGAAAAATACAAATTGTGGAACTTGCATTTTGGATGCGGGTCCATTGAATTATATTACATGCAAAACACTGCTTTTTGTCCCTGACCCTTTCCGAAAACACAGAAGCAAAGAAAAGCATTGATATGAACATGGTCGATAGGATACCATGTCAAAAAATGTCCCTGCATTTCTGCATAATGCATCAACAACGCATTAGTGTGAATGGAGCCCAACTGTCCAAGCTTAAAAACTTTGCAAATTAGTACTGCCCGAAGAAGTGTCTACACCTTGAAAGTTTGTCTTGATTTGGAGGTTATTGGAGAAAAAAAAAGGTGCATCGTTGACATTACTTAATATTAGATTGTAACTGGTGTGGTAAGATTAAGAGAAAACAGGGTGATCCTTACATACCTTAGTAAGCTAGTTTTTTGAACTACAGTGTGTCCCAACTCCTCCAAAAACATTGCAACATCATATGCAATTGCTGGATTGTATCTCTTTTCCAATAATGTATATGGGATGGCAAGACGTTTGGCCAATGCAAAGAGTTTGACTCTAGCAGCAGCAATGGCTGCTTTGATTTCCTCATCAGGGGCATCTTTCATGCAAGCCTTATGAAGATGCGCGGAAAGTAAAGTGTCCACATGAGAGGTGTCCTTTTTGGCCTGAAAAGTAAAAGACACACATAGAAAAGGAAATATGACTGTGTAAATGGGTTAAAACTGTGCAAAACAAAAAATGCCCAGCACTCCCCAACCTTTGCTAACAACTAGGTGTTTTCACTATACAATCTCCGATTGCTCAGTTTCAAAAAATCTTACTTAAAAAGGAAAAGCCTAAACAAGCGCAGCTGTGTCACCCATTCATCCAGAGACTCGCCTCCACACTGCTTTCCCTCATAAATCAGTTTCCTTTGCACTGTGGGGTTTCTCCTTGGGTTGCACTATGCCTCAAACTTTGCAAACAGTATCTCCTGGTTTATTGTTGTCCTCTGCAGTGATGTCCCCACATGCTTGCCATGCTCTGCACTAGAGGTCGACCGATATGGGTTTTTCTCTGGCCGATGCCGATATTTGGAAATTGGGGCGGCCGATGGCCGATATGTGTTGCCGATTTTTGCGGTCGATATTTTAGGCCGATTTTTTTTTTCTTTCTCCTCAACTCAAAAAACCTAGGGCCCAGAGCGGGCCAGTAACATTCTGGGGTTTGTAGGCAGAGGCTGGGCACACTGCACGTCAGGGGATGTTTTTCTTTACAGTGTAGAATGTCCGCAGCAGCGGCCGACGATTGGCTGTTACAGACGTCAGTAGATAGCGAGCGGGCCCCTCCTCTCTATTTACACCCACAGAGGAGGAGGGGCCCGCTCGATGCCATCTGCTGACGCCTGTAACAGCCAATCGGCGGCCGCCGCCGACAACTCTGGGTGTACCAAGATGTCCGCGGCTCCAGGGCTAGGCTAGGACTGCCGCTGCGGTCACAGCATCAGGAAAGGCCGCGGCCTCGGCCTAGCTCCGGATCCGTGGCATCGCTAGCGCCATGTTAAATATCGGCCTAATTTGGAGAAACATCGGCCGATGCCGATTTCTCCAAAACGGCCAAATATCGGCCGATTTATCGGTCGACCTCTACTCTGCACACATCACGTCCTTTTGTCTCACGCAAATCAGAAAGTGAGCTGCTTTCTGCTGGTCAGGCCATCTTCCTGCATCTGGTCCTGCAAACACAATTTCTATCAGCTCTCTCCGCTGTGACCAGTTTTCAGACACCGTTTTCACCAGACAACTCTGAAATTGTCTGATGGTCTGATTTCGATCAGACCAGAACGTGGTGACGTAGAACACAACGACGTGATGAAAAAACAAAGTTCAATGCTTCCAAGCATGCGTCGACTTTTGGTGCGATGCTTTTGTGTACTAACCATCGAACCTGTCCGACGGACAGGTTCCATCAGACAGGTTTTAAAAGCATGTTAGAAAACTTTGGTCTGACGGACAACGGTCTGATAGGCTGTACATACCATCAAACTGGTCTGGTGAAACTGGTCTGCAGACATGTCTGATCGTGTGTACAGGGCCTTACAGGGAGGACCTAGCACTAGAGCCATAGACAGGTATGCTTTGCTGACGTAAGGTGCCAGACGCACGGAAGAATAGCTGGGAGGATTTGCTCTGTTCGAGTGTCGATGAGTGTTCAGATTGCACTGGCCTGTGGCAGAGGCCTATAGCCGGGTCGGTGAGAGAGACCTGTTCCTCCTAGCCTGCGTTGTGGCGGTGACATCTGCAAATTAGGGCTACCTGCAATTGAATTGTGCTTATCCTGGCCTGACATCAAGAATCTTTCTTCTTTATTCATCAACCTATCCTTATCGATCAAGTTGATGTTTGGCTATGTTGGCCTGGAATTAAAGCATGAGAAAATCTTTATTCACTGTCTGGACATTCAAGTTATTGCAAAGTGTTCTGGTGCATCCCTAGACCAAGCAAGGGTAACTTCAACATGCCGGTCCCATCATCATTCCAGCGGCTCCTTCGGGGGTAAGTGCTACATTTAAAAGCCCACAAGTTCACAAATACAATAGCAGCCCACACAAGGGGGTTTCCACCATTCCTGTATCTTGCCAAATCAACATTTAGACTCCTGGCTTTCATACTTGCTATCCGGCAGTTTCAGGCCTTTAGCTTAGGCCCCAGTTCTGTTCCTTAGAACAAACAGTTTCCCAGAGTTGAGCACACAACCTAGCTTTCTCCCATCAGTGTTTTGCTGCTCAATCCTTAAAGGGGTGTTCCAGCCAATATTTGTGTTTATTAAAAGCCAGCAGCTACATTTTTTGTAGATGCTGACTTTTAATAAACAGACACTTACCTGCTCCAGCGACGCGCCGGCCGGGGCTCCGCTCCTCTCCCCCCCCTCCCCAGCCGGTGTCCTCATCACAACTGTGGGCTTCATGGCCGGGCACCCACTGCGCATGCGCGAGCGGCCTGCCGCTGATTGGACAGGCGATCGCATGGGACCTGTCATGTGTCCCATGCAAACGCCTAGAGGGAGGGGCTGCTGTAGGCGATTAAGCTTAATCGCCTAACCAGCCCCTCGGAGGAAGCAGAAAGTGTGACAGGAAGTCCCACTCCTCCTGAAGCCCCCACTCCCCCCTCAAAAAAATTACATGCCAAATGTAGCATGTAAGGGGGTGAGGAGTGGGATTAGCGGAAGTTCCATTTTTGGGTGGAACTCCGCTTTAAGGACATCTGCCTCCTGCAGACAGACATTCACACAGCCTCTGAGTTCTCCCAGAGGGATTGGGAGTCACCTGCCTCCCATCACATTTTTTTTATTTTTTATATTGTATTATATTTTTTCATTAGACAAAACAGAAGAAATTACACTTTGCTACAATGTAAAGTAGTGAGTGGACTGTAAATTTGCTGTTCACGCAAAATAACTCTTGGCGGTGCATTTGGGGTCTCTTATGTTGGAATACTGCCCTGAGGCACAGTCTCTGAAGAAAGGGAATCATGCTCTGCTTTCGCATGTTGCAGTACATGTTGACATTCATGGTTTCCTCAATGAACTGTAGCTCCCCTTTGCCGGCAGATCTCCTGCAGTCTCAGACCATGACACGCCCACCACCACACTTGACTGTAGGGAAGACGCACTTGTCGTTGTACTCCTCACCTGGTTGCCATCATACATGCTTGACACCATCTGAACCAAATACATGTATCTTGGTCTCATCAGAGCACAGGGCATGGTTTCAGTAATCCATGTCCTTAGTCTGCTTTTCTTCAGCAAACTGTTAGCTTTCTTGTGCATCATCTTTGAAGAGGCTTTCTTCTGGTATGACAGCCATGCAGACCAACTTGATGCAGGGTATGGTATAATAATGACAGGCTGATACCAGACCACCACCACCTAACCACCAATTTAACTTAGCAATCCTATGTCTATTTCCCAAAGGCAACCTCTGGATATAAGGCTGAGCATGTGCACACAATTTCTTTGGTCTACCATGATGAGGCTTGTTTTGAGTGGAGCCTGTCCTGTTAAACCATTGTATGGTATTGTCCACTGTTCTGCAGCTCAGTTTCAAGGTCTTGGCAATCTTCTTATAGGCTAAACCATCTTTATGTTGAGCAACAATTCTTTTTTTTTTTTAGATCCTCACAGTTGTTTGCCATGAAGTACCATGTTGAACTTCCAGTGACCAGTATGAGAGTAGGAGCGATGACACAAATTTTAACACCTGCTCCCCATTCACACCTGATGCCTTGTGTAATGGCAAAATGGGGTGTGCAAAGCACACTGCCATCTTGCCATGTGCTGTAAAGCACATTCGCCATCTTAAATGAAATGATGCCATGTTTCAGCTAACAGATTTACTCACCATCATTCTCTACCCATCCATACAAGTCAAGAGACATTACAACAGCTTCCTCTCATCCATAGCTCCCAGACATCACTGCCCTTAGCAGCAGCTAGCTCCATTTATTTATAGTGTCAACAAGACTAACAAAAGAAGGTGGTGGCTTTACAAAACAGCCAATCAGACATGTTTGTATACTTTCAAAAGAAACCAATCACAGACATGTAATTCAAATACTGCTAGCAGTGAGGTGTGCAAAAACAGCTGGGTGCCGAGCCATGCTCTCTGTTAAACAAAGCAATCAGAAAGCATGGCTCAACACAAAAGCCAAACTGACGCCATTGTTGCCAACCATACTAAAATCATGGATCAGATACCCATAAAATCTGTATAGTTATGCTACAGTTTTCATGTACGCAGATCTGTCCACTCGGAGTCATTTAATGCAGTCGACAAGAAGTGGCCAGTTCCTTGCTGAGGCATAAATGAACATCCCGAAAAGGAGCTCGCAAATTGTTGTCCATGAAAAGGTGTTGCGCCAATGGCCTTCCACCAACGTCTGTATGCGTGAATACGCTCACCTGAGCGCATTACAGCAAAACTGACACTGGGGGGACATCTGACAACATACATTTATAGAATTTTCCACAACAGTCCCTCCTTTTTTTGTCATATTCTCCCAAGTGTCTTGCGATGATCTTCTTTACACCTGGAAACTAATCAGTCCATACAGTCCATAAAAAGGAAAACACGGCTTGACATGTAGACTCTGTTCTTCAGGAGACGTGACATAAGGAGGACACAACTTGGTGAGCTGTAGTAATCGCAGATTGGGTAGTGGTCCTCTGTGTCTTGTCCGTGGGTCCGGCTCCGGGGGCGTCTCATCTGGTACGAGGGTTGGGCTTCGGGACGTCTCATCTGGTACGTGGTCATCTGCTCCGGCTCTGGTCACGCGTCCAATCAGGCAACAGGAGTGCTCATCACGACATAGAAAGAATAGAAATAAAAACGACATGAGTATATATATTCCCATTTCAATCAACCACGATCCGCTGAAAAATAAGAATTAAATCCCCTCAGATTCCCAGACCACTCAAAGGACTCCCAACCTTCAGTCAGTTACAGCTCTGGCTTTGCCTTGTAGGGATCCAAACCTTATCCATATGGGCCTGAACTCCAATTCCCAGTATCCCCCGATCCAGATATAACAATATTTACTTGTAAATTCCCAGAAACCCCCCTTGGGCTGTGAGAACTTCCTTGTAGCTTCAACAGTTACATGAAACATTCCATCCTCAATAGGTGTGAATTTTTCAAACGTATCATAAGCTCAAGCCCCCCCACCTTGTATATGCAGGGAACCGTGCCCAGACCTAGTCCGGGTTGGTGAACAATTCCCTTCTAGCTGTCCCCGCCATTCCCAATTTCTCTTGCGCCATCAGATCCTTGCAATCGGCCGCGACATAGGACAGGGACAGCTTCACCACCACGCATGAACCTCTTGCATTGGGGGAATTACCTTATAAGCTGTAAATCTGCATAAACACCAAACTAAAATTACACTTGTGGGCTATCCAGTCCTGATACCCAACCGACAAGAGGCGGAGCCATAAAAACAATAATCAATTTTACCCTCTAAAAACATATTAATAAATTCCATTGACAGGTGTCTGTTTGGAGTCACCACTCGTTTGTCAATAATCCTCATAATTAGCATGTACCACTGTCATCGCTGGGGACTAAAGCTCAACGGAGACTCAGAACAGACCCAGCAATCGGTCCCGTTCATCTTCTTAATTAGTCATGGAATTACTTTAAATAAATAACTTGGGATGCTTTCCATCGTTACCCTTGCTAAAATTTACTAAACAAACAAATACAAAATAAACAAAGATACTCCTCATTTCTTTGATGTGGTTGAGCCGCTTCTTGCAGTGGCTGGCGTGGTCTCGTCCATCAAGCTTCTTTACAAATGAACCAGTCACCTGGTTGGGGAAAAATGAAAACCAATTACCGTGTCGGGGTCCAGGAGAGACTCCTGAACCCTGTGAGGTCCACATTACAGGGATCGCACCCACCCCATCACCCAAGAATGAGTGACAGCCAATGGGAGTACAACCCTGGTTTTGGTTGACCTCTAAACAAACCTTATGACAACAACCCAGACCTCGTGACTGTGGTCGCTGCTTAACCTGTGCGTGGCTCACCGTCGCCTGTAATCGCTTACCATTGCCTGTAATACCCGGAACCATT
The DNA here is from genome assembly GCA_029574335.1 of Rana kukunoris. Taxonomy (NCBI): domain Eukaryota; kingdom Metazoa; phylum Chordata; class Amphibia; order Anura; family Ranidae; genus Rana; species Rana kukunoris. The sequence goes on from CM056060.1 coordinate 98,001,612, forward strand.
GACAGGTTCTTAGCAACTAAAATGGGAACCTACTTCACCAGACTGCTGCTTGCCGATTCAAATTCTATCAAAGAAAGACAATCTTGGCACAAAACTTGATTAAAATTAGAAAGATTAGTGTTATTAGTTCGGAGAACTGTCACCTTTACATTTTATTTACCACCCCCTCCCCCCTTTTCTTCCTCAATACAGACTGGAGGAAGAAATGATAAAAAGAAACAATGATACTATGACCTCCTTAGACCCGTAATTATCCATGTGTACAGCTGTCTACATACACCTACTCTCTATGTACAAACACTTCCGGAAACTCTTTGGACCTGAAAAATACTTATAAGCAGAAATCATTACTCCATCCTTCATATTTATCCTGCAGAGAATGGCAAACAAAAATGACATTCCTGTACATTGTCAATGACATTCTTCACAAAACCGATTCAAAACAAAAACCTTTTGTAACCCTTACTTTTCCCGTTCCTACAAAAATACAAAAGCCGCGACGCATCAGAAGATCGCTGCGGTAAGTTTGAATAAAAAAACATTCACGTTACTACATACAAACATTCAAATACAAATGTGGGGGAGATATTCATAGCTTTCAAAACAAAAATGAAAAAACAAAAACCAGCCGGAATTCTGCCTTCACTCTTTCCGCAATACAAGAAAATACAATGGAAAAATACAAGAACAGCGCGAGAAACTTGCATAGACCAGCTATACAAAGTTCTCCTGAGGCGCGTACCACACCTCCATCCACACTCATTACAGATTTCTGAAACCACATCAGATCTACATCCAAGGTAACTTTATTCTGAGGTCTCATACCTCCAGTCAGAGTACCTTCCAAAGGAGTACACCTTACTGTACCCTCTGACCACCTATGACATTCTTTAAAGGGTCTCATGTCCGGAGCCCAGAACCCAGACCTCATGTGCGGTGCAGCTGTCTGACTGGTGCACTGCATGGGCGGCACATCCCATGACGATTCGAATCGCTTTTTTTTAGTGAGCTCTGCGTCCAGAACACACCGCGCTTTGTTTTCGGAGCGGTTCTGACTTGCGCCTTTATCATCAAAACCGATGCCTGCATTCTGATTATTCTACACAGCCTGAGCAGGACACTAGCGTACTACTCCTACACATTTATGCTAATATAATCGCTCACAAGATTTCCGAATATTATACACAGCCTGACCTGTATCACGATATAAAGCCTCCTAAAATGTGTTCGTCAGACAACATACAAAGCACCATGAAATCCTCCACTTTTCAAAACAATATTATGGCTTCTTTCTACCTGCGTCTACATGATACAACAATAATGGTGACGCCCCTCTGTTTCCTCTCATACCCAAAACTGTATTTACAGTATAAAACTTCACAAAAACAACTGAAATTAAACTTTAAAACACTCTTTCAAATGCCAAAATATTTCTGTTGTTGTCCTTTCAGGACACAAATCTCATTGCTCATCTTTCAGAAGACTTCAAATCTCCTCCCACTGACTTCCTGCTTATATATAAATGCTGAGAAAGGACTTCCTGTTGTATGCTCAGCTCTTTAAAACCCAAATCTGATTTATTTACATAATGACAGAAAGATGGAGAGAGAGGGGAAGTCTATCTTCACTGCCTCGTCTCAACACATCAAAAAAACTCCATGGACCACATATATGCCCTGGAAGTATTATAAAGTAGTAAACAAAGCCAAAACTCAAATCACCTGCGTTTTTTTCTCTTAAAAACAAAACACCTTTGGTTCAGGGAAAATAAAACCATCTCCTCCCATCTGCAGAATGGGAGTTGATCCCCCCTGACCCAACCATTATTCAAAAACAATGAACAACTCCCAAACATTTAAACAAACAAACGCACATCGCTATGCACAAAAATGCAGTCAGCGCCAGTAACATTCAAAAATGAAATGTTACACAAAAAGTTTCCACTTTTATACTGCAACGTCAGCCAACAGGTTAGTCAGATCCTGTATATACTGGCCCTAGCGTCCGCAAACGCTACTCAAAAGATAGCACTTTACACTGAGTCACAAAATGGCCGACAACAAACCAAGCAACAATGGCGCCATTTACGCTTGTAGTAAAACAATTTAACTGCGCTTCCAAATCACCTGTTTACCACAGGACATACCATACTACACACATAAAGGAAAACAAAAATGTTCTCCACCCGATCCTAACACAGAAAAGAGTGCGCTAATCAATTCGCACTAAACATCGAAATCTGCCCCAAAGGCTGCTAAAATCCACCAGCAAAATAGCCAGAGAAATACCACACAAAAAGGAGAGGTGGCTGCACCTCCCCCCTGGGGTGACCCACAGTGCAAACAGACTACGCCCCCAAAATGGCCACTGATGACCAAAATGGCCGCCATATGCAGTTTTTTTAAAAACTTGCCTAGAACCTTTCTTCCACAAGGACAAAACATTGATCATCAAAAACAAACAATAAAAAAACATTTTCTAAAAACAACCAACCTAAAAGGCACACACTTTAGGTTCCTTCAAATCTGACCTTTTTATGGTGGGAACCCCTCATAATGAGCGCATTTTAGGCTGCTTCAAAGCTGACCTTTTGCCAAAAACAGCACATTCAAATAAAATGTTGGTTATATAAAACAACATAAAACAAAAACAAAAACTCAAAGCCCATGTAACAAACCATTTAAAAAAATACACACATCAGGTCACATTTTAAAACCTTCCAATATAAAAAGCATGTATGCCATTGTTTACAGAGGGTTACCATCCCTGACTCAGTGATGGGACAGCCAATGCTGGTTGCCCATCCCCCGAGCCTCATGGCAAGAAGGCCATCTTATACAATTAAACATGCCTTCCCTGTCTAAACTACACACAGGCAACCCTTCCAACACGAAATGATCTAAATACACAGTCTCCATTTCACATTCAGTTTCTTACTGTTACTGCACGCAGCCTCACAGGAACAAGACATTCAGAAAATACAAAAAGACTCAGCCATACACCTCGCAGGCTGAATAAGCTCACCTCTATACTGAGGAATCATCTACAATATACAGTTTCCATATGCATCATAAAAATGTTATATCTAACTATGTTCTGAAAGTTGCAAAGTCAGTTGACACAGAAATCAAAACACTGTTCGCCCTTCCCCCCCAAGCCGCATGGCTAGAGGAGCGATGTTACACAAAAGCTTGCCTTCTCCAACAGATTCAATCTGGTCAAACAATCAAGTTACAAACAAACAAATCGCCCTTCCCCCCCAAGCCGCATGGCTAGAGGGCCATGTTAGAATCTATTCTAACCTATCTGCTCCATACATCACACAAAACTGTTCAGCCACACTTCAAACAGCATTTAGACATACAAAGCAAACTTCCAGTCGATGACGAATCATACATACACACACGATCAAATCCACTCGATTTCACAAACTCACGCAATCACATACATGCATCCAATCGTTTTTCACAAATGCACGCAATCACACACATAAACAGTCATACACAACTATCATCACACACACTCTATCACACAACAGTCATACAATCAGAATCACACACACACACACACACACGTCATACAATCAGAATCACACACACACACACACGTCATACAATCAGAATCACACACACCTCTATCACACAACAGTCATACAATCAGAATCACACACACACACGTCATACAATCAGAATCACACACACACCTCATACATACATCTATCACACAGCAGACATACAATCAGGATTCCACATGTGCACACACACACACACACACACACACACAAACTCAAGCATTATTTCAAAAAGATGTCAAATTTTTTCTTTTAAAGCATGTTTTTCCCGATGCATCAGAATGTATCCCCATCTCCCCCATCTGATGCCATAGGAAAAAACCTGAATAGTCCCTTTCAATGGTCGCCATCTGTAATGGCAAAATGGGGTGTGCAAAGCACACTGCCATCTTGCCATGTGCTGTAAAGCACATTCGCCATCTTAAATGAAATGATGCCATGTTTAAGCTAACAGATTTACTCACCATCATTCTCTACCCATCCATACAAGTCAAGAGACATTACAACAGCTTCCTCTCATCCATAGCTCCCAGACATCACTGCCCTTAGCAGCAGCTAGCTCCATTTATTTATAGTGTCAACAAGACTAACAAAAGAAGGTGGTGGCTTTACAAAACAGCCAATCAGACATGTTTGTATACTTTCAAAAGAAACCAATCACAGACATGTAATTCAAATACTGCTAGCAGTGAGGTGTGCAAAAACAGCTGGGTGCCGAGCCATGCTCTCTGTTAAACAAAGCAATCAGAAAGCATGGCTCAACACAAAAGCCAAACTGACGCCATTGTTGCCAACCATACTAAAATCATGGATCAGATACCCATAAAATCTGTATAGTTATGCTACAGTTTTCATGTACGCAGATCTGTCCACTCGGAGTCATTTAATGCAGTCGACAAGAAGTGGCCAGTTCCTTGCTGAGGCATAAATGAACATCCCGAAAAGGAGCTCGCAAATTGTTGTCCATGAAAAGGTGTTGCGCCAATGGCCTTCCACCAACGTCTGTATGCGTGAATACGCTCACCTGAGCGCATTACAGCAAAACTGACACTGGGGGGACATCTGACAACATACATTTATAGAATTTTCCACAACACTTGTCACACTTGAGACTGAGGGAAAATCGGGCCTAATTTGGACATTTCTTAGGGGTGTATTCCTTTTGAGTTCAGAATCGGCAAACTTAAACTAGCCCTACAGATATCTCGGAATATAATGTGGATAATACATACATGTGACAGAACCCGCTGTAACTGTGTGTCTTGGAAGGGACTGGGGCCGTGCTTCCTACCGACAGACTATGGGCCAGCAGAAAGATACTGGAGAACCGGGACAAGCTGGCATTGATGTAATGTAATGTTACAGTACTCCCCCCCCCCCCCCCCCTCGTGTTGCTGGACACAGACAATGGACAGTGGACTGCAGACGTCTCTCCGCAGGGGGTGTGTATTGAGAAGCCAGGCTGCCTGTTTACCATAATCTCATTAGGTAGCTGTACACTGTTTCAATGTCCAAATGTTACAGGAGGAAGAGACGTGTGATCTTCAATACACAGAGCCACTGTAATCTGCCCCGCATCAGAAAAATAGTTGGATCTGGAGAGTCTGAGGCGGCGTACACACGATCGGATATATCCGATGAAAACGGTCCGCGGACCATTTTCATCGGATATGTCCGATCGGGAGTTTGATCCGATGGCGTGTACACACCATCGGATCAAATTCCCCGCCGCCGGACGGCGCGGTGACGTGGCGGTGACGCGGCGGTGACGTTGACGCGTCACCGCACCAGGAAGTAAAACACTTCCGCGCATGCGCCGAATCCATTCGGCAGCGGCGCGGCGGCGGTGGGGGCCGACATGTCTGCTGGTAAGTGTACTAACCAGCAGACATGTCGGGCGGACAGATTCCACCGGATAGATTTCAAAGCATGCTTTGAAATCTGTCGGGTGGAGAAATCTGTCCGCTAGCCCATACACACGAGCGGAGATGTCTGCTGAAACGGTCCATCGGACCGTTTTCAGCGGACATATCCCCTCGTGTGTACGCGGCCTGAGAGATGACCTGCGTGAGCTGTTTCCCCAACAGCAGATATGCCCATCGGGAGTAGAGGAAGCAATTCTCCCTCCCAGCAATTGGACACTACCCCAGTGGTTCTCCCCCCGGCAGAAGCGTTGGCTATGGAGCAGAGTTCGGCTGGTCCCTGCCCAGCCCTCAGTATGTTTTTGGAGGGTTTGGGAGACATCCCCTGTCAGAAGTCACCCCAGTGGCTGGTCACAGAACCGGCAGGGGAGAAACCCGCCCCCCCGTCATAATACATAATAATCCCATCTCAGGTAGTCCAAGATATAATTTCTGGTCATAGGATGACTTTAGACATAAGAGAGTGTGAGTCTGTCACAACAACCATTCATAATAACAAGACATCAAATAGTTCTGACTTCAAAGTTAGTCCCTGCACTGCTTTGGTTCAACTTTGAGGCCAGTTACACAGGCATTCCCTGAAATGGCGGAAAATCACGGTAAAGTAATGCGACTTTAAAGGCGCCATAATGTGAAAGGGGCCTTAGGCTTCATGTACACTAAACTGCACATGATTGGATGATGAAATCAGCAGAGCTTCCCCTCATTTCTAATCTTCCCCTCAGACTGAAGTTCAAGCCTTATAGCTTATGAAGGAAAACTAGAACATGCATGTCCTGCAAAAAATGCATGGGAATGCTGAATAGCTGAATCGCTAAGCCCACACCAAAGCCATTCACCATAACCACTACACTATGTTTAGGACATACAGGCAGTGTGGCACGCTTCAGTACCTTTTGTTTTTTTCTCAAAAAAGGATGTTTATTATAATGTATGTTAAAAAACAAAAAACAGGGTTACATGCATTTTTCCATAACACATTAAAGAAAAAAAAATCTCTAAAGATTTCAAGCATGCTCTCATTGACTTCAATGTTAAAACTTAACAATGCATGTGATAAGGATGAAAACTGAAACCACATATATCAGGGATCCTCAAACTACGGCCCTCCAGCTGTTGCGGAACTACAAGTCCCATGAGGCATTGTAATACTCTGACATTCACAGACATGACTAGGGCATGATGGGAATTGTAGTTCCTGAACAGCTGGAGGGCCGTAGTTTGAGGAGGGGAGTTTTTTGAACGTTATTACAGCGTTACTCGAGCAAAGCCTTATCTACAATCCCAATGCACCGATAAGACCCTAAAGTTTTAGGGCATTTTTGCAGCGCTTACAATTCATTTCAATCAAAAAGGGCATTTTTGGAGCGTTTTTTCAGCGCTCAAAAGCTGCTCCAAAGATGCTGCTTGCAGAACTCGTTTTAGGAGTGTTTTAAAGAGCACTATTTTTAACGCTAAAACGCTGTAAAAAAAGGCTTCAGTGTGAAAGGGGTCTTAAATGAGTTCAATGATTTGCATATTTGGTAAGAATTTTTTTTTTTGCGAGTAAAGAGATTAGACTTTTATAAAATGACAATTATGAAAAAATGTGAGACTCCCATGTCTCTATGTATTTCAGTAGAACTCCTACATCAATATTGAAAAGCAATGCTGTAAAAACAGGCGTGAGTTTTTTCTCTTGTTTCTTTTAACCACTTGACAACCAGCCCATTGCCAAAGTACGTCCTATTTTTAAAGATGGATATCTCGGTAACGGCAGCAGCAGCTGCTGCCACAAGCGAGATATCCATCTCTTCATGGGCCGGTTGTGTTAATGATAATGGCGGTCTCCGCGGTGGATTCGCCGCGAGATCGCCGTTATTGGTGGCGGGAGAGGGTCCCCCCCTCTCGCCGCTCTCCCGCGCCCTCTGCCGCTTACCGTCAGTAGCGGCGGAGGCGATCGGGTGTGTGCGGCTCCTCTGCGGGGATACGAGTGAGGGAAAAAAAAAATCGCCTCCACCCGTCCCCAGAGCTCTGCTGAGCGGAAGTGACGTCAAAACGTCAGTCCCGCCCAGCGTCTTAAAAGAGAATTTTTTTTTAATGCCATTTAAAAAAAATGACATTTTACATTTCTTTTTTTTTTGCATCTTTTTGACCCCAGATCTCATATTTAAGAGGACCTGTCATGCTTTTTTCTATTACAAGGGATGTTTACATTTCTTGTAATAGGAATAAAATTAATAATTTTTTTTATTATTATTTATTTCAGGGTAAAAAATTATAAACTAAATTAAAATAAATAAGAAAACAATTTTTTAAAACGCCCCGTCGAGCTCGCGCACAGAAGCGAACGCATACGCGAGTAGCGCCCGCATATGAAAACGGTGTTCAAACCACACAAGTTAGGTATCGCCGCGATCGTTGGAGCGAGAGCAATAATTCTAGCCCTAGTCCTCCTCTGTATCTCAAAAAATACAACCTGTAGAATTTTTTAAACGTCGCCTATCAAGATTTTTAAGGGTAAAAGTTTGACGCCATGCCATGAGCGGGCGCAATTTTTAAGCGTGACATGTTGGGTATCATTTTACTCGGCGTAACATTATCTTTCACAATATATAAAAAAAATTGGCCAAATTTATTGTTGTCTTATTTAATTCAAAAAAGTGAATTTTTTCCAAAAAAGTGCGCTTGTAAGTCCGCTGTGCAAATACGGTGTGACAAAAAGTATTGCAATTACTGCCATTTTATTCTCTAGGGCAGGGGTGTCAAACTGGCGGCCCTCCAGCTGTTCCGAAACTACCAGTCCCATCATGCCTCTGCCTGTGGGAGTCATGCTTGTAACTGTTAGCCTTGCAATGCCTCATGGGACTTGTAGTTTTGCAACAGCTGGAGGGCCGCCAGTTTGACACCCCTGCTCTAGGGTGTTAGAATTTTATATATATATATATATATATATATATATATATATATATATATATATATATATATATATATATATATATATATAAATATAATGTTTGGGGGTTTTAAGTAATTTTCTAGCAAAAAAAAAAGTTTTAGTCTCGTAAACACCGAATCTGAAAAACAGGCTCGGTTATCAAGTGGTTAAAGTGCAAATGAGACAATGGGGGTCAGAGACAGGTTGTAGACAAGGGTGGAGACATGACCTTTGCTTATTTTCAAACAGTAAAAGGGTTTAACAAAAATAAAAACATCCTATTGGTTGTCAGCATGTCTAACCCTGTATAAATTGTACAGACACAGTGCAATTATTTTAGTATTCCTAAAATCATTTGTGATATTGGATTGCCATTTTGGACTGTGTCTTGGATTTTTATCTTTTTAATATTGGCATGGCATCTGAGGGGTAAGTACATTTGATTGATACTGTTCATTGAATCTTCATTTAAGCCATTTATCTTGTATGGTTGTTTTGTTCCTGACATTTGATTAATTCATTGCATTTTTCTGGTGCGGTCCCATATTTTATTATATTTTTTGTATATATTTCATATGTTTATATTGGTTTATTTTTTAATAGGGTGGTAGTTACATTTTAAGCAATTCATGGATTATGTGATTTTCTTTCCGTGTTCCCCTATATACATATCTGTATTGATGGGGAATTTCTTCCATGGTGCTATTGCTGTACTCTGGCTGGGAGCCTTTCCAGTCGGTAGAACACATTGGGGTTGATTTACTAACACTGGAGAGTGGCAAAATGTGGTGCAGTTGTGCATGGCAGCCAATCTGCATGTAGCGGCCCCTTTGGCATCGAGTGAATAACGAGAGGAGAGCTTCTGACGGGTGCAGTGCTTTTATTCTTTTGCATCAAGGGTGTGCAGGAGGGTTGAACGTTATTCTCTTTAAAACCTTGAGCACCGTAGACCATGAACATCATAAACACCATAGCACCGTGAAAACTGAAAACTACATGCAATACATTTGCTTACAGTGATCACCAAAAAGGGGGTTACAAAGTTAATTACGAATGTGAAGTTACAAGGTGGATTACAGTTGTCTGCACACATATCTAATGACATTAAACATCTAAGGAAACATGGCCACATGCAAAATGCTTTGGATTATCTATAGCATATTTAAAACTAAACAGCATGGGCACAATTCATGTCTAAGAACATATACACCTTTATATATAATGCACTCTTTCTGCATACCTCGCTCCGCTTGCCAAGGGGGTGCAAAACTTTTAAGCCTTAGGAATTTTCTCAGCAGTCATCTTACATGAGGTCCTATTGCATGCATTTACATGTGAAATCTGAGTTACAGGAAGAGACCTTTTTTCTAAAACAGGAAGAAGGAGTGGTCTCGTAATCCTGCTGATTAAAACATTCCCCAGGGAAACAAGAGAAAGGCAGAAAGGTTCCACCTAGCAGTAAGTGCTGAACAAAAATTTGCAGTGATAAGCGGACAGTTACACTGCAGCTTGTTCAATCAAGCTTTGATAAAAAAAAAAAAATGAAAGCAGGTTATTTTCTGTGCAGAGCTGCATCAGATTGTGCGCTATCCAGTTAGTAAGTAAATATACTACAATGATTACTGCTAGAAAATGCATGTAAATGTTCTCTGAAAGGTGAATGGTCTCCAAGTCAATCAATGGATAGACTTGGTGACAACCAGCCTACCCATTGATGAATTGAATCTTAACTGGTCTCTGCTGAACCGATAATTTTAAATCCATCCATGGCACATAAGTTAGGAGATATTTTTTTTTTTGTCATTGGTGGGTTGAAGGAAGGAAAGTGGATGGTTTAGCAGACCCCAGCTGAGGTTCAAGTAATTCAACCCACTCTGGCTACTCCTATTGTTCTCAAGTAAAAAGGCTTTATTTTTTATTTTATTTTTTTAAATACTAATGTTTAAAGATCAACTGTCCTCTGACCCGCTGTTGACTCACCGACAGTCCGATTCACTTCAATGGGATGGCTGGTGATTCAGCAGGGACACAAGAAGGTGAGGGACACAGCTGCAGCAGAAGAGGGGTGGATACCCGCTAAGGCCATCCATTCACACTAATGCTTTTTTTGATGCGTTTTGCAGAAATGCAGGGACATTTTTTTTAACATGGTTTCCTATGGAACATGTTGACATCAATGCTTTTTTGTGCCTTTGCATTATTGGGAAGGGTCGGGGACATTTTTCCTGCAAATTCAATGGACCACATCAAAAACGCAAGTACCACTATTTTGTGTGTTTACCTGTTTACAGCTGGTTGTTAAAGGAAATGTAAAAAAAAAAAAAAGATTGTGGCAAAAACGCATGTCAAAAACGCAGCAAGCACCGCAAAAATGCTCAAATGCAACATGCATAGGTGTGAATCGAGCCTAACAGGGGCTGCCATGACGGATCAGAAATGACAGGTGCTCTTTAAATGTAAGGACTTGTACTTGCTGGTAGTTATTTGCAAACAAAATTAAAGGAATTGTAAACCCTTGCGATTTTTTTTTTTGTAAAGAACTGTGCAGTTAAATTTGCACAGTTTGGCCCCAAAACTCACCTTCTGGGGTCCCAAGGCAGCTCTTGCCTTTTCGCATCAGTAAACACCCTGGAAGAAGCACTCTCCCTGAGGGGGGGTTACCTTGTGGGCGTGCTCCAGAGTCCAGCATTTGCGTGAATAGACACAGAATGCCAGTTTTGGCCCCAGCACCTGCATCATTGGATTAAATTGACAGCAGTGCGAACCAATGGTTGTGCTGCTATCAAGAGCCGAGAACCCCAGGCAGAGAGGTACAGTGCATCTCTATTGCATCTCTAGTGCATACTATTTCGTGAGTGAAGCACATCGTTTTTAAGGGTGAAGGGACCTAAACACTGACAGTTGTTTAAACCTGTAGCACATAGTTTAAGAGGTAGTGCTATTTTCAATTTATTACCATTTTTTATGTTTTGGAAGCGCCTGTGTGCAGGGGCTGGTGCAAGGATTTTGGACACCCTAGGCGAAATCTCATTTTGCCGCCCCCGCCTCTGTCCAAACTCCCCCCGATTCCAACCCTTTGCCCTGCCCATGTGTACGGCGGAGGTGGCTGGTGGAGATTGTTTGTAATCCCCAAATGGAATCACCTCGGTGTAATACCCCCAAAGTACAGTATACAGGTGGGGGTATACAGGTGGGGGGTAGGGGTGTGCAGTATACAGTTAGGAGGTAAGGGTGTGCAGTATACAGTTAGGAGGTAAGGGCGTGCAGTATACAGTTAGGAGGTAAGGGTGAGCAATATACAGTTAGGGGTGGGGGTGTGCAGTATACAGTAAGGGGGGTGTGCAGTATACAGTAAGGGAGTGGAGGGTGTGCAGTATACAGTAAGGGGGTGTGCAGTATACAGTAAGGGAGTGGAGGGGGTGCAGTATACAGTTAGGGGGTGGGGGTGTGCAATAAACAGTAAGGGGCTGGGGGGGTGTGCAGTATACAGTAAGGGGCTGGAGGGTGTGCAGTATACAGTAAGGGGCTGGGGGGTGTGCAGTATACAATTAGGGGGTGGAGGGTGTGCAGTTTACAGTTAGGGGGTGAAGGGTGTGTGCAGTATATAGTTAGGGGGTGGGGTGTGTGCAGTATACAGACAGTAAGGGGGTGGGGTGTACAGTATACAGTAAGGGAGTGGGGGGTGTGCAGTATATAGTTAGGGGGTGGAGGGTGTGCAGTATACAGTAAGGGGCTGGGGGGGTGCAGTATACAGTAAGGGGGTGTGCAATATACACTTAGGGGGATGAGGGGGTGCAGTATACAGTAAGGGGCTGGAGGGTGTGCAGTATACAGTAAGGGGGTGTGCAGTATACAGTAAGGGGGTGGGTGTGTGCAGTATATAGTTAGGGGGTGTGCAGTATACAGGTGGGGGGAGGCACGGGGGGTGTACAGTACACTCCTCTGCACACAGTCAGAATGCAGACAACTGTGTTAGGAGGTCGGTACCCCTGGCAGTAGGTCCTCTCACACAGCAGTCAATGTGTGTGTATAGGTGGTGACTCACCGTGAAGCCGTGTACACACGGCAGAGAACCTCGACGGGCAGAACACATTGTTCCGCCCGTCGAGGTTCTCTGCCGGCCGTCGAAATCGGCGACCCGCCCATCGGGAATGGCAACCAGCCATTCATCCAGGCGGGCCGTCGAGCAAAAAGAGAGCGTGCTCTCTATTCGCTCGACGGGATTCCCGACGGGCGGGGGAAGCCAGGAGCGTACACACGGCCGAGGTTCTCGCTGGAATGCAGCTCCCAGCGAGGTTCTCGCTGGTTTCCAGCGAGAACCTCTGTCGTGTGTACGCCGCCTCAGGCAGATGACAAGCAGTGTGATGAGAACGGAGCCCCATCCCAGCTCCTAACATCACTGGACACGGAACTTTCTCTCCTCCATTACTGACCGACTCCACCCTCTTCCACCGGCCCGTCCAACACCGCATCCTCAGCGATGTTCTAAACCCCCCCCCCCTTCAGAGCTCATCTTCTCTCCTAATCCAGGCGGTACAGGACTCCGCCCCCTGCAGATCGCCTTCTGAGGAGTTACTGAGCCATCTGAGTGGGCAGCAGTGCGAACGAGGGGGAGAAGGAGGGAGGTGCCTCTGACTAAACTGGAGGAGCAGGACAGGAAGATGCCAGGGAAGACAGGGCGCTCCATTGCGATTCCTGCCGCCAATTATTTCAACACCCCTAGTGGCCGTAGATGGGCTCTAGGCGGCAGTGCGCTCCTAGGCGGCTGCCTAATCCGCCTAGTGGTAGCGCCGGCCCTGCCTGTGTGGCAGTAGAGCACAAAGCTTGTAAGGGTGAAGAGTCCCCCCTTGTTTTTCTTCTATTTTTTTATGCTTTTGGATATAAACTACAGACTATTTGGACGTTTTTTATGGATGAAGAGCCCTAAACACCGACACGTGTTTGAATTGTAGCACGTGTTTTTCATGTTTTGCACTTTTTTTTATGGTCATTAAGTGTAGGGCTTGAAGTCCCATGAATATGATTTTGATATAAACGATTTGGTTTAATATGTGTAAGCACCAAAGATTGTACCAGAGGTTGGTCATACAATTGGGAGGTTTGTTTTAAGCAGTGTAAAATACACTTTTTTTCCCATCCATCGCCACTTAACATTGTGGGAACACAATTTGTATATGCAGCAGCTTAGAGGTCAATTTAAATAAGGTCACTGCATTATATATATATATATATATATATATATATATATATATTCAGATTTCTGCGTTTCAAAAAAAAATTCTGAAGGACAGGGATATAGAAGCAATCCTGGGAATACGGAGGATGGGGACAGTCCTTCGTTTTTTTATACTAATTTAATACTATTTTGTGAGTGCTACTTTCAATTCATTGCCATTTTTTCATGTATTGGAAGCACCTGTGTGGCTGTAGAGCACAATTAGAGGTCAATTTAAATAAGGTCACTGCATTATATTCTGAAGTCAGAATTCTGCGTTTCAAAAAAAGAATGCTCAAGGACAGGAATAAAGAAGGAATCCTGGGAAAACGGAGGATGGGGACTGTAACGGTCACCACCGCTTACGACCTTCCATCCAACCACGACAAGCTTATCTGACACACTGCGACAATCCTGCATACACGATCCATATCATTTCCCATAATCAAGACGAGACTACTGCTCTGCACTTGGTTTCCAAGATATGAACCCTTTAATGGTTTTCTTCTCAGCTTCTTATACAGTTTCAAGCATAATACAGTTAATCACAGGACAATACAATCTCCACCCCCCTTCACACCATGGGGGGACTTCAATCACATTCTAAAAGGCATTCAGGTAAGCTAATTATGTAGACACGTCGGCACCGCATCATCAATAGGGTTAACTCCGAGAGCGTGACATTCCTGTAGACAATGACATGCTAATTCAGTACATCTGAATGGAGAATTTAACACATTGTTTTAGACACAATGAATCACACAATCAAAAGGTCATTCAGGCCCTGATGCAATTAACACCTTTCAAAGGCATGTGTGCCCATATTGAATAGGCAACAGCTTGTGATATCTCAAGACATCCACTTTGTAATATTCCAGTCCTGCAATATGAATTATTATTAATGTCCCATCTCATGTAATATATGAATTATGATTCTTTGTCACCCTATGGCCCTAGTGGACATAAGGTGACCCTAGACATAGGAGTATCTCAGTCTGTCATGGTTCATTCCGTTACAGGGACAGTCCTCCGTTTTCTCAATTAGCGACAACCCCCCTGCTTCTCAATTTCAGGTGGCAGCCCCCCCTTCAGTTCTCTGCTTCATGGGGCCCATGCCTGGAGCTCTGTAAGGGTCCCCATAAATCCTGATAGCGGTCCTGGCGACAGGGCAATGTTTAAAAGTTGGGGTGCATTGTGTTCTGTTATCTATGGAAGCTGTGTCATCACCCCCCCCCACACACACACACACACATAATACCCTCGTTTTTCAGCATCTCTCTTCATGTTAGAACAAATGACAGCAAACTGAGGAACTATTAATACAGTAGAGGAACCAAAGAGCCCAGCACTGCCTGCTTCCCGTACTGTATGCTGTAACTAAGATAGATTTGTGATTTTTTTATTTTTTGGTTGGACCCGCGGGTCCCCCCCCCCTTAACCCTTTGAGTTCAGAATCAGCAAACTTAAACTAGCCCTACAGATATCTCGGGAATAAAATGTTGATAATACATACATAATAATCCTATCTCAGGTAGTCCAATAATTTCTGGTCATAGGATGACTTTAGACATAAGAGAGTGAGTCTGAGTCTGTCACAACAACCATTCGTAATAGCAAGACATCAAGTACCGTATTTTTCGCCGTATAAGACGCTCCGGCATATAAGACACACCCAATTTTTAAAGGAGGAAAATCGAGAAAAAAAAGTTTCTGAACCAAATACTGTACTAAAATATTTGCCCCACACTCGTCATCACCAGCACACCACCTCCACATAGTAATAGGCAGTAACATTGCCCACCACATAATAATAGCCAGGAACATTGCCCCCCACATAATAATAGCCAGGAACATTGCCCCCACATTGACCTCCAAATCACTGTTGCAAATGCATTGCAGCTACGGTAGATCGCTCTGCTAGGAATAGAAGATCCCACAAGCTCAACGCACACCGCCGCCGGGTGTACCAAGATGGCCGAACGCTCCGGAGCTAGGCCAAAGCCGCGGCCTTTCCTAAGGCCGCGGCAGCGGTGCACTGATCGGATTGGTCAGGCAAAAACTTATATTCGTCGTATAAGACACACCAACCCCCCTCCCAGTTTTGTGGAAGAAAAAGTGTGTCTTATACGGCGAAAAATACGGTAGTTCTGACTTCAAAGTTAGTCCCTGCACTGCTTTGGTCCAACTTTGGAGGCCAGTTACACAGGCATTCCCTGAAATGTCGCCAAAGATCAGAGTAAAGCCATGCGACTTTAACCACTTAAGACTCGGACACATATGCTACTAAATGACCCAAGGTGTTTTTACAATTCGGCGCTGCGCCGATTTAACAGACAATTGCGCGGTCGTGCGACGTGGCTCTCAATGTGACAGGGGGGTGGGGGGGGGTGATCACAAGGGGTTATTATGCCTATGTGTGTGTGTGTGTGTGTGTGTCAGTGTTGTGTTGGTGCACACTTACTGCGGAAACACCGCTGCGATGAGAGATGACATCATTTCCTCCTCCTGTGTAAACACAGGAGGAGGAAGTGACACGAAGGGGGAGCGGGGGCGAAAAAAACCGACATCCGCCCGCTCGTCGGCGATCGCTCCCAGAGCCAGGGGGACCGCCGCACGCTGCGGAGGGGGTCCCGATCGGACCCCCGAGCCGCACAAAGGCGAGGACGTAAATTGACGCTCTTGTGCCTGTACGAGCCATGTTGTGGGCGTACATAGGCGTGCGGCGGTCCTTAAGTGGTTAAAGTTGCCATGGCGTGAAAGGGGCCTTAGGCTTCATGTACACTAAACTGCACATGATTGGGTGAGGAAATCAGCAGAGCTTCCCCTTATTTCCGATCCTCCCCTCAGACTGAAGTTTAAGCCTCATAGCTTATGAAAAAAATAAAAAAATAGAAAATGCATGGGGATGCTGAATAGTTGAATCGCTATGCCCACACTAAAGCCATTCATCATAACCACTACACTATGTTTAGAACATACATTGAGTTTGGCACGCTTTAGTACCTGTGTTTTTTTTTTTTTTTTTTTTATATGTTTGTTGGTACATATAAAAAAAATAACAGAGTTACATACATTTTTCCATAACCCATTAAAGAAAAAAAACAAAAACAGTTTAGACAGTTGCACCAATGAGAACAACATTGGATTGTTATAAAGACATGCTGAGAATAGATGGAGTCTCTCACATTTCATAAGCCCAGGGGCAGACTGACCGCCGTTGAGTCACCCGGGCACTGTCCAGAGGGCCCCATGCCACTAGGGGGCCCCATCAGGGTTGCTAGACTCAGTAAAACCAGGGATAGTATGTAAAAATCTGTATTTTTTTTTTTTTACATCTGTCCCTGATATGTCCGAAACTGACATGCTTTTGATGTGAAAATGCTGAGATTTTAGCTGCCCCGACTCTGCACTGCCTCCTAGCGTGGTGGCCATTAGTGTTGAGCAGAATACGCCATATTCGCTTTCGCAATATTTCGCGAATATATAGGAGAATATTCGAGAAATATTCGTAAATTTCGAATATTCGTGATATTTCATCCAAAAAAAAAATTGCGAAATTTCGCTAACGTGAAATTTCGCAAATGCGAAATTTATTGCGAAATTCTCGACCGCGCATGCGCGCGGACAACACGCGGTCGCGAAAACGGCGATCATTTCCTGGATTCTTTGCCAGTGTATATTCGGATTGCTATTTAGTGCTGCCCTGCGAATCTACTGCTGCCCTGCGAAGCGAAGATGGTGGGGAGTAACTTTTCATCCAGTGAGGAAAAACTGCTGATTACTGTAAGTAATTTCACCACTTGTTATTTCATTATCTTTAACTGCATTTTAGACTAGTTAAAAAGTTAGGATGCAAGATCAGATATTAGTATTTCCCAAACAGTGTGTTTCCAGCGGTTGCAAAACTACAACTCCCAGCATGCCCAGGGTTGCCACCTTTTGTTCATTTCAAACCCGAACACTTCAGCGTCGCACAGCAATTTTTTGTCTTAGTTTGCATAGATGTCGCTATTAAATAACATTTCTAACCATATGAAATTAATCATAAAAGTTCCTCTTTACATCAGAGTCCACAGACTTCCCCTTTTACATCAGAGTCCACAGACTTCCCCTTTTACATCAGAGTCCACAGAGTTCTCCCTTTACATTACAGTTCACAGAGTTCTCCCTTTACATCAGTGTCCACAGAGTTCTCCCTTTACATCAGAGTCCACAGAGTTCTCCCTTTACATCAGAGTCCACAGAGTTCTCCCTTTACATCAGAGTCCACAGAGTTCTCCCTTTACATCAGAGTCCACAGACTTCCCCTTTTACATCAGGATCCACAGACTTCCCCTTTTAGATCAGTGTCCACAGAGTTCTCCCTTTACATCAGAGTCCACAGAGTTCTCCCTTTACATCAGAGTCCACAGAGTTCTCCCTTTACAACAGAGTCCACAGAGTTCTCCCTTTACATCAGTGTCCACAGAGTTCTCCCTTTACATCAGTGTCCACAGAGTTCTCCCTTTACATCAGAGTCCACACAGTTCTCCCTTTACATCAGAGTCCACAGAGTTCTACCTTTTACATTAGAGTCCACAGAGTTCTACCTTTTACATTAGAGTCCACAGAGTTCCCCTTTTACATTAGAGTCCACAGAGTTCCCCTTTTACATTAGAGTCCACAGAGTTCTCCCTTAACATTAGAGTCCACAGAGTTCCCCTTTTAAATTAGAGTCCACTGAGTTCCCCTTTTACATTAGAGTCCACAGAGTTCTCCCTTAACATCAGAGTCCACAGAGTTCTCCCTTAACATCACAGTCCACAGAGTTCTACCTTAACATCAGAGTCCACAGAGTTTTCCCTTTACATCAGAGTCCACAGAGTTCTCCCTTTTACATCAGAGTCCACAGAGTTCTCCCTTTTCATCAAAAAGTGAAAAGAAACAAACATATTATTTTTCATATGTAAAGATAGGGATTAAAAAAAATAATCTATTGTACAGGGCCAGTGTAAGGCTCAAAAAATTATTATAGTGGTCAGATGAATAGCAACTCATTTCTCCCCTATACGTCTATCCTGTGATGTTACTCATATATACATAATTATGCAAATGATAATGGCTGCTATATTTATTCCAAAAAGCTGGTGACCAAAATGGCAACATATAAAATCTGTCATGTTACCACTGTCAGTGATTAATAAGGCGAGAATGCTTCCAATTATTGAATACCATACATTTACGTCATATATCCATAAGGGTTTAAACAAAAGTATTATAATATACTTTGTTCTTCATCTTGCAGAGGTTCCTGCAACATGGTTACGACCTAATGAGGTGCCAGCAGGATAAACAAAAAATCGTCCAGTCCGTATTGGAGGAATTACATGAGTTTCATGGCGGGTCACATGACCACATGGCCATTCTCAAAAAATGGTCAGACTTGAAGAGGCGCCACATGGACCGGGTCACACAGATCCGCGATGAATTTCATCCAGGTAAGTTATTGGTGACAGTCATGTAAGGTGATATGTAATTAACCTTAGGGCAGATGTTGTTAACCCAGACGCCATGTTGTGGTAACATATATCACCACCGAAGGTATTCATAGTACTGTTGAAAAAAGACATTATTCCATCAAGTTAAACCATGGAATTAAAGTGGTGGTGTGGTGGGTTTCAAGGGGAAAGGGTGGTATTTTATAACTCAATTACCACTAAATTCCTGTGCTAGGCGTGGGGTTATCATAGTAATCACGTGTACTCCATCAGGCCCTTTTTTTAACATGAGATCTTCAGAATAATACAAAGGAAACACAAACAGCTAATTTTACCATGGTGGCAGCCCAGCTCACACTCAGTCCCCTGTAGTGCCAGCAAGACCCTTTAGTATAACATTATCCCATTGGTTAACTGTCTATATAAATAAATGTGTATTCATATACAATACAGCAGAGTACACAGAATGTGCATATGTTATTAGAAATCATTTTTACATATATAAACATTGTGTTATTATAGGATCTCCTCTACCATCTGTGCGCCCCAAGCGCACAAGGCGACAGGCCGCAGAGGAGGAGGAGGAAGAAGAGGAGGATGAAGAGGAGGATGCAGAGGAGGAGAGGGATAAGGAGCAGCCAGGGCCCTCCGACTTACCACCCCCAGCTCCTGAGGAGCTGCAACTTCCCCCCACCCAACCTCCTGGTGAATGCCATGATGCAGAAGAGGAGCAGGAGGATGACACAGCGCCTGTGATGACCATCAGTCAGGAGGGTAAATATGTGCACAACGATTAATGACATTTCAACAATAAGATGTAGATATAAAAAAGTACAGTATTTAATCCTAATTTTTTTTTTCTTATATCCTAACAGTTTTGAAAGAGATTCAGGAGAAATCCTATGTCATGGAGAGGACCAATCAAAAAGTCCTGTCCAATCGGCGCAAAATAAAAAAATTGGACCTCGAGAATGAACAGCTGTTACAACAGCAGAGAAAAAATTTCAAGGAGCTGGCTGAGATTTACAAGCGCTTGAAAAAATCCATGTAAATATTTATATTTTTGGTTATTAAACCTGTTATTCTTTTCAAATGTTTCCTTTCTTATTGAGATTCTTAGGTCTTTCAACACATCTAACTTCACATCTAACACATCAACATCAACACATCTAACTTCATAATAACCTAAAAACATTTCATACTATTATTTTATTTAACACAAATCTAATAAAAAACAAAATACACGGACACAGACACTACTAACACAAACTAAACTGTTGAAAAATTACTATAACAAAAGCTACAATATATACATATATACATATATATATATATATATATATATATATATATATATATATATATATAGATATAGATATAGAGAGAGAGCGAGAAAGAGAAAGAGAGTGCTGATTTGCTCTTGCAGATAGGCTAAAAGTTGCAGTAAAAAGGCCACAAACCAGGGTTTAACATAACGTTCAGTCATTTAGTCACACTTGCTGTTTGTTACGATCCGGTCTGGTAGCTTTTAGCGGATGCTGTTTGTGGATCCGCTGTGACAGAGAGGTCATGAAGCATTACTCAGCATGAAGGCAGCAGCAGTAGTATTCAAATATAAAGTAATTATCACACACACAACATTTACAAGCAGTAGTGGTAATAGTACTAGACAGCATCTAAACACTTGGGCAAGACTTGACAGCAGCAGTAGTGGTAATTGCAGCATATAGTGCCAAAGAACTTGTCACATAGGTATCTGAGCACTGGCAGCAGCAGTATAGTAGTAACAGTACCCAATAAAGTGTTGTATCACTTGTGGAAGAGGTGGCAGCAGCACAGCAGCAGCATTGGTAATTGTAGCATATAGTGCCAAAGAACTTGTCACATAGGTATCTGAGCACTGGCAGCAGCAGTATAGTAGTAACAGTACACAATAAAGTGTTTTATCACTTGTGGAAGAGGTGGCAGCAGCACAGCAGCAGCATTGGTAATTGCAGCATATAGTGCCAAAGAACTTGTCACATAGGTATCTGAGCACTGGCAGCAGCAGTATAGTAGTAACAGTACACAATAAAGTGTTGTATCACTTGTGGAAGAGGTGGCAGCAGCACAGCAGCAGCATTTGAAATTGTAGCATATAGTGTCAAAGAACTTGTCACATAGGTATCTGAGCACTGGCAGCAGCAGTATAGTAGTAACAGTACACAATAAAGTGTTGTATCACTTGTGGAAGAGGTGGCAGCAGCACAGCAGCAGCATTTGAAATTGTAGCATATAGTGTCAAAGAACTTGTCACATAGGTATCTGAGCACTGGCAGCAGCAGTATAGTAGTAACAGTACACAATAAAGTGTTGTATCACTTGTGGAAGAGGTGGCAGCAGCACAGCAGCAGCATTTGAAATTGTAGCATATAGTGTCAAAGAACTTGTCACATAGGTATCTGAGCACTGGCAGCAGCAGTCTAGTAGTAACAGTACACAATAAAGTGTTTTATCCCTTGTGGAAGAGGTGGCAGCAGCACAGCAGCAGCATTGGTAATTGCAGCATATAGTGCCAAAGAACTTGTCACATAGGTATCTGAGCACTGGCAGCAGCAGTATAGTAGTAACAGTACACAATAAAGTGTTTTATCACTTGTGGAAGAGGTGGCAGCAGCACAGCAGCAGCATTTGAAATTGTAGCATATAGTGTCAAAGAACTTGTCACATAGGTATCTGAGCACTGGCAGCAGCAGTCTAGTAGTAACAGTACACAATAAAGTGTTTTATCCCTTGTGGAAGAGGTGGCAGCAGCACAGCAGCAGCATTGGTAATTGTAGCATATAGTGCCAAAGAACTTGTCACATAGGTATCTGAGCACTGGCAGCAGCAGTATAGTAGTAACAGTACACAATAAAGTGTTTTATCACTTGTGGAAGAGGTGGCAGCAGCACAGCAGCAGCATTGGTAATTGCAGCATATAGTGCCAAAGAACTTGTCACATAGGTATCTGAGCACTGGCAGCAGCAGTATAGTAGTAACAGTACACAATAAAGTGTTGTATCACTTGTGGAAGAGGTGGCAGCAGCACAGCAGCAGCATTGGTAATTGTAGCATATAGTGCCAAAGAACTTGTCACATAGGTATCTGAGCACTGGCAGCAGCAGTATAGTATTAACAGTACACAATAAAGTGTTGTATCACTTGTGGAAGAGGTGGCAGCAGCACAGCAGCAGCATTGGTAATTGCAGCATATAGTGCCAAAGAACTTGTCACATAGGTATCTGAGCACTGGCAGCAGCAGTATAGTAGTAACAGTACACAATAAAGTGTTGTATCACTTGTGGAAGAGGTGGCAGCAGCACAGCAGCAGCATTTGAAATTGTAGCATATAGTGTCAAAGAACTTGTCACATAGGTATCTGAGCACTGGCAGCAGCAGTATAGTAGTAACAGTACACAATAAAGTGTTGTATCACTTGTGGAAGAGGTGGCAGCAGCACAGCAGCAGCATTTGAAATTGTAGCATATAGTGTCAAAGAACTTGTCACATAGGTATCTGAGCACTGGCAGCAGCAGTCTAGTAGTAACAGTACACAATAAAGTGTTTTATCCCTTGTGGAAGAGGTGGCAGCAGCACAGCAGCAGCATTGGTAATTGTAGCATATAGTGCCAAAGAACTTGTCACATAGGTATCTGAGCACTGGCAGCAGCAGTATAGTATTAACAGTACACAATAAAGTGTTGTATCACTTGTGGAAGAGGTGGCAGCAGCACAGCAGCAGCATTGGTAATTGTAGCATATAGTGCCAAAGAACTTGTCACATAGGTAAGTGAGCACTAGCAGCAGCAGCAGCATAGTAGTACCAGTACACAACTAAGTGTTTTTTTCACTCGTGGTCGTGGAAGAGGTGGCAGCAGCATAGGAGCAGCAGCATTGATAATTGTAGCATATAGTGCCAAAGAACTTCACACATAAGTATCTGAGCACTGGCAGAAGCAGCAGCATAGTAGTACCAGTACACAATTAAGTGTTTTTTTCACTCGTGGTCGTGGAAGAGGTGGCAGCAGGATAGCAGCAGCGTTGATAATTGTAGCATATAGTGCCAAAGAACTTGTCACATAGGTAAGTGAGCACTGGCAGCAGCAGCAGTGTAGTAGTACCAATACACAACTAAGTGTTTTTTTCACTCGTGGTCGTGGAAGAGGTGGCAGCAGCATAGGAGCAGCAGCATTGATAATTGTAGCATATAGTGCCAAAGAACTTGACACATAAGTATATGAGCACTGGCAGCAGCAGCAGTGTAGTAGTACCAGTACACAATTAAGTGTTTTTTTCACTCGTGGTCGTGGAAGAGGTGGCAGCAGGATAGCAGCAGCGTTGATAATTGTAGCATATAGTGCCAAAGAACTTGTCACATAGGTAAGTGAGCACTGGCAGCAGCAGCAGTGTAGTAGTACCAATACACAACTAAGTGTTTTTTTCACTCGTGGTCGTGGAAGAGGTGGCAGCAGCATAGGAGCAGCAGCATTGATAATTGTAGCATATAGTGCCAAAGAACTTGACACATAAGTATATGAGCACTGGCAGCAGCAGCAGTGTAGTAGTACCAGTACACAATTAAGTGTTTTTTTCACTCGTGGTCGTGGAAGAGGTGGCAGCAGGATAGCAGCAGCGTTGATAATTGTAGCATATAGTGCCAAAGAACTTGTCACATAGGTAAGTGAGCACTGGCAGCAGCAGCAGTGTAGTAGTACCAGTACACAACTAAGTGTTTTTTTCACTCGTGGTCGTGGAAGAGGTGGCAGCAGCATAGGAGCAGCAGCATTGATAATTGTAGCATATAGTGCCAAAGAACTTGACACATAAGTATCTGAGCACTGGCAGAAGCAGCAGCATAGTAGTACCAGTACACAACTAAGTGTTTCTTTCACTCGTGGTCGTGGAAGAGGTGGCAGCAGCATAGGAGCAGCAGCATTGATAATTGTAGCATATAGTGCCAAAGAACTTGACACATAAGTATCTGAGCACTGGCAGAAGCAGCAGCATAGTCGTACCAGTACACAATTAAGTGTTTTTTTCACTCGTGGTCGTGGAAGAGG
Organism: Rana kukunoris; assembly: GCA_029574335.1. Classification (NCBI taxonomy): domain Eukaryota; kingdom Metazoa; phylum Chordata; class Amphibia; order Anura; family Ranidae; genus Rana; species Rana kukunoris. The sequence continues at coordinate 98,025,795 of CM056060.1, forward strand.
TGGCAGCAGGATAGCAGCAGCGTTGATAATTGTAGCATATAGTGCCAAAGAACTTGTCACATAGGTAAGTGAGCACTGGCAGCAGCAGCAGTGTAGTAGTACCAGTACACAATAAAGTGTTTTTTTCACTCGTGGTCGTGGAAGAGGTGGCAGCAGGATAGCAGCAGCGTTGATAATTGTAGCATATAGTGCCAAAGAACTTGTCACATAAGTATCTGAGCACTGGCAGAAGCAGCAGCATAGTAGTACCAGTACACAATTAAGTGTTTTTTTCACTCGTGGTCGTGGAAGAGGTGGCAGCAGCACCAGCAGTAGTAAGAAAGTGGCAAATCTCACAGACAAAAGGTAACAGCACCAGTATGAGTAATATATCGGTACATAATCACTCAGCCTTTTGGCATTAGCAGTAGGAGCCCATATAGTGCCAAAATTACAAAAGCTTGAAATTGCATTAGCATGGTGATTACATTTGAAAAGCAGAATGACACAGGCCTTAAGTAGCTGTGGCACCGGGTGGAGTTTTTGGGTTGTGTTTTGCACGCCACAGGCTTTTCAAAAAAACAAAAAAATATCCACCTTCTTCCCAGCAGCAGCATAAGGAAAGGGAGATGCACTGTGATGTAAGGGAGAGGGGGAACTCCACTTCTGATGGTGGGGTAGGATGGTGGGGTGGCCTTTGACATCGAATGTAAGGGGAGGGGATGCGCTGGACATATAATATTACAGATATAACCGGCCCTTTTGAGGGCAACCATAATGCTGATGCGGACCACGATGAAATTGAGTTTGACACCCCTGGTATAAAGAGATAGGAGAGGTATTGGTAACTGACAAGGGACCATTCAGCGCCCTGAAGCGACGGCGGGTGCCAGAAAGTCACCGCCGATCCAGGACTCATTCATTTTGATGAATGTGAGTCTGTCCACGGAGTCTGTGGACAGACGGGTCCTCTTGTCCGTGACCACCCCACCTGCCGCGCTGAATGTCCGCTCAGATAGTACGCTGGAGGGGGGGCAAGACAATAACTCCAGCGCATACTGAGCGAGCTCGCGGCAGGTGTCCAATCTGGCAACCCAGTACTCCATGGGGTCGTCGGTGCTCATACTGTCAGAAGCACTGACGGACCCCATGTAGTCTGCCACCATGTGGGCCAGCCGCTGGTGGTGATGGCTGCTGCTGCTGCTGCTGCTGCTGGTACTGGGTCGCTCAGTTTGCATGAACATCCTCATCTCACCCATTAGGTCCCCTGCTCGGCTGCTGATGTTGCTGCTGGGTGCAGCCACCTGCTGGGTGAGATGAGGGGGGACAACTGGAGGCCGGGGACTTGCCTGCTCCAAACGGCTGACTAGGCATGCCTGCAGTTCCTCCATCCGGGGCTGCCTCCGTCTGGCTGGGAGGAACTGCTCCAGTTTCCCCTTAAATCTGGGATCTACAAGGGTGGCCAGCCAAAACTCGTCCCTCTCCTTGATGGCTTTAACCCGGGGGTCCCTCCTGAGGCATCTCAGCATGTGGGCAGCCATGGGGAAGAGCACAGCCCGCTGTGACTCCTCATGGCTGCCTGGGTCCATGACGTCCGCTTCCTCGTCATGGAGGCGCTGCTGTTCGCGGTCAGTCATGCCAAACCCCCGGACTATCGGTGCCCCCAACACCGGCTCTCCCTCCTGACCAGGCCCTGACTCCAGGACGCCACCAGTCACCTCCTGATCATCATCATGATCCTCCTCCTCCTCCTCGTCCTGGGCCTGGTCTTGGTGGAGCAGTGTTGCCTCCTCCTGCTCCACCAAGGCACTCTCCCCAGCTCCGAGCAGGCGATCTAGTGCCCTGTCCAGCAGGAACACTATAGGGAGCACGTCGTTGAGGCCGACATGCTCCCTGCTCACCATCTTGGTCGCCTGCTCAAAAGGGGCCAACACATGGCAGACCTGGTGTATCTGCCCCCACTCCAGACTGGTGATGTACGGGAGTGTGTGTTGTGATGGCCCGCCAGTGCCTTGCTCCAGCAGGTACTCCTTCACCGCCCTTCGCTGCTCCCACAACCTCTCCAGCATGTAGAGGCTGGAGTTCCACCGCGTCACACTGTCCACAATCAGCCTGTGAAGGGGCAGGCTGTTGTCCCGCTGCAACTTTGACAGGGACGCGGTAGCGGTTGGGGAGCGCCTGAAGTGGCTGGCAATCCTGCGTACCCTTAGCACTATGTCACTCAACCCGGGATAGGTGCGCAGGAACTTCTGCACCACTAGGTTGAGGACATGTGCCAGACAGGGCACGTGTGTCAGACTGCCAGCCTGGAGGGCGGAGAGGAGGTTGCTGCCATTGTCACAGACAACCAGACCTGCTTGGAGCCTTCGGGGTGTCAGCCACTTCTGGACCTGAGCCTGAAGTGCGCTCAGCACTTCTCGTCCAGTGTGTCTCCGTTCCCCTAAACTAACAAGCTGGAGCACGGCCTGACAGCGCACGTGCCCCACACTTGAATAGCTACGGGGGCGCTTGCTGGGAGGCTCAGCAGCTGCGGAGACAGTGGCTTGAGGGAGACCAGCACTTCTCCCCTGGACACCCCGGGGCGGCACCACAAAATCAGATGCCGCCAATCCCTCCCCGGCGCCTCGGAGGGAAACCCAATGGGCCGTGAAGCTTATGTAGCGCCCCTGCCCATGCCTGCTGGTCCAGCCATCCATTGTCAGATGCACCCTGTTGCTGACAGCATGATCCAGCGACAGGGTTACATTCTGCACAATGTGCTGGTGTAGGGCAGGGACACCAGTCCTGGCAAAGAAATGGCGGCTGGGGACACGCCATTGGGGTTGGGCCTGCTCCAACATCTGCCTGAAGGGGTTGCAGTCCACTATGTTAAAGGGAAGCAGATGTTGGGCAATAACCCTTGCCAGGAGCCCATTGAGGGAACGCACACGTCGGTCTGAAGGGGGGAAGGGAGTGTTGCGTTCAAAGGCGTCAGAAAGAGACGCCTGGCGCCGGACGGCAGTGCGGGACACCGAAGAGGAGGGTGATGATGTGGAGGTCTGGCTGTCGGTAGCAGTACCTCTACTAGAGGGAGCGGGGGGGCATGACCTGCTGGTAGCCGATGAAGCTGTGGCAGGGGCTGCTGTACCCTGCACACTTGTGGTGGTGGCGCTGCTACCACCAGCACGCTTCATCTGGTCATGCTCCTGCCAGTGATTAATCCGCAGGTGCTGGTTGAGTGCCGTGGTACCCACCCGAGCCAAACACTTCCCTCTCTTCACCTTGGCACGACAGAGCTGGCAGATGGCTACTGTCGGGTTATCTGCTACCAAGGTGAAGTAGGCCCAGAGAGGTGACTTCAGCGTCGCCCTCCTGTCAGATGGGGTGACGCTGACTTCCACCTGCTGGGACTCGGTGCGCACAGGTGGAGCTGCCTGCTGCTGCTGCTGCTGCTGCTGCTGCTGCTGACACCTCCTGCTGCCATCACCAGTGGAGACCCTGACGTTGGTCTCCCTGGTGACCTGGCGCACCGTTTCCCCAGGGTGCCTACCTTCCTCGTCGTCACTGATGCTGTGAACCGACGAGGCAGGTGGCACCCATGTTGGGTCACCCTCCTCTTCGCCCCCAGATATGTCAGACCCAGGGCTGACATGTGGTGGTCTGAAGGAGACATCTGACATGGAGCCGCTAGCCTGGCTCCGATGTCCCCTCACAGACGCATGGGTCTGACTAGGTGCTGGTGTTTCCTGCAGAAAACCACCAGCACCACCATGAAGGGAGGTCTCTGGGCTACTGACAGCCAGTACCCCATCCTCCTCCTCCTCCATTAACCCTTCAAAAAGGTCCTGACCATCAGCACATAAATCAATGTCTGCATGATCGAGGGCCTCCCCCAAGATATCCATGTCACTTTCACCATCAAACAGCATGAGGCTGGACTCGCTGGGGCTGGGTACTAAAGGCACCGGTGTACTGATGGTGGTGGTGCTACTTGGTGATGACTGAGTGGCACTGCTGTGCCCCATGTACTCCACCACTGCTGGAGCCTGTGAAGGCAATATCGGGCGGCTGCCCGAAGTAAAAAACTCCCGGATGAGGCGGACTCCCCTTCCACCCGATCCTCTACCAGTAGTAGGGGCGCGAGAGGTACCCCGTGCTGGCAGCGACCCAGCACTGGGAGTAACTCCCCTACCCCTGCTGCCACGACCACGGATGCTGCTCATGCTGATATGGGGGGGTGGGTAAACTTTATTGGGGGGGGGGGTAAATGTGATAATAGAAAAAAACAGGCGCGCAGACAAACAACTAGTAGCTATGCCACTAAACAACAATTAAACGAAAGGTAAATTTTTTTAAATTTTTTTTTTTTTTTAAACTAACTAACTGACTGACAGACAACAGACAAAAACTGACTGGGCAACGAATAAGAGCAATAAAGAAACTAATATAGATAGAACAGTGACTCTGCTAACACAGCAGAGCCAGAGATCTGAATAAACTAAAAATAACTTTTTTTTTTTTTTTTTTTTTTTATAAAACAGATAACTATCTAACTAAATAAACACACTAAACTAAGCTAGCTAGCTTACAGAGGTGTACAAGTACACTCAAACCTATCTATCTAACACTAAATGAAACTGGAACACAAACACACAAATAGTAGCTTTAAAAAAAGCTGTTTGGTCTCTTCTTGCTTTTAAAAAAGCAGTTTAGAAATATAAGCACTAGCAGCTGCTAATACTCAAATGAACTGAACACTGAACAGGAGCACAGAACTGAAAGGCACTGCAATGCTGATGCAATATAACACAGAGCACAGAAACACTTCTCCCTCTATATCCACCTTGTGAATCTGCAATGAGCACATGCTGGCACTTAGTTTATATAATGGTCGTGAGGCAGCTTCCTATTGGTTGATGTGGAGGTTGCTAACCTCTGACACCTGTGGAAATGGAACTCTGATTGGCTGTGATGTGAATGAAGGGCGGGGAAAAAAATCGCGCGATATTGCTATTGCCGAATATTCGCATTGCGAATATTCGGCAGCATAAAAGGATCACATGCGCTACTCGGCCCAGGGTCCCTCTAATCATACCACCATTGCTTTTACACGTCGATGGAGATCACTAGCATGTGATCTGTGTTAAAAAAAATTTGAGAAAAATCCGAATATTCGACATTGCGAATATTCGGCACAATATTCGAGATATTGCGCGATTTCTCGAATATGCAATATTCGAGCCGAATATTCGCAATTCGAATATTCGTGAGCAACACTAGTGGCCATCAGTAAGCCTAGGGGCCCCACAATCTTCTATTGCCCGGGGTGCCCCATGTAGGGCTGCCAACTTTCTAAATTTGGAAATAAGGAACGGGGGGGGGGGGCGTGGGGGGGCGGAGATGTTTTTTTCCGGTGCAAAAAATAAGACAACATTTTAAGGAAGTGTAGTGCAAATATCTTTATATAATTATACTTCCATAACTTTTTATGAAAACAATATTCAAGAAAAACAGCTATTAAAGAAAATATAAAATATTGCACTCAAATACTGCATTCAAGCAATACAAACACCCATATGAATGCACATGGAAAATATCACAGAAACAGATTAAGCACATTGTGCCGCTATTTTTTCCATGTGTACTTTTTTTGATTTCTTGCAGCAGCGAGTAGTTGTTTGTCCTGTAGAGCTGCACTGTAGAACTCTGTGCAAGACATCTCATAATTCAGAGTGATGATCAGCTCACTTTTTATTAGTCCAACTGAACATTTGTTTCGTACATCTGACCATTTATTTTTCATTGCCGAGAACACCCTCTCCACATACCCAGTGGAAGATGGGATGCTGAGGACAAAGGACACCACAGCAAGGATGTTTGGGAGATCAGCTGCCTGTAGAACTGCCATCCACTTCTCTGCTGTTCCCTTGGACACCCAGTCATCATGCTCTGTGAGATGCTTTAGAATGTTGTTGGCAGTAACACACTCATCATAAAGCATATCCATGGAGATGTTTTGCCTGCTAACCAGGTGAAGCTGCTCAATGATCTTCTCCATGCCATCATAAGAGATACTCCCAGATGTCAGAGAGAGGGGCTGTAGATGGAAAAGCCAGTTGTCTTCTGAAAAATTGAACCATTTTTTTATGTACATAATGGCAGTGTTTAAGAAGGCTTCAAACTCCTGTCTGGCAACATCAGCATCAGGTGGAGAAAGGCGCTGAAGCTTTTGTTTAGTTAGGTAGCCATAGAACCCATCATCTCTTCTCTGAGATAGTTTTGTCAGAAAAGAGTGCATGATGGCATAGAGGTCAGCTGATGTAATGTCATTCCTCTCCAGCTTTTTGACCACTTCTTCAAAGAGGTTCAGGATGTTGTTACAAAAGAGGAGATACACCTCCACAAGATCAGGCTCGTCGTCCTCAACACCAGCAGCATCACATGTTAATTTCAGCAATGTTTGCAGGTGCCTTGGACAGTCAACACCCATGCTAATGAAATAGGACTTGAGAGCAGTCCAGCTCTGGAGCAGGCGACTGATTGCAGGGTTGAGTGAAAGAGAGTCCTGGACAGAGCACAGCATAGGGGAGAAGCGGCATGACAGGGCGGGACTGGCCCAGCTATTGGCCGGTTACCTGTAAGGGGAGGGCATGGCAGGTCCTGGGCGGGTGCTGGATTAGTTTGGAGGAAGTGACGATTCGTCACTCCTCCATTACACTAGGAAGAAGCTGGAGCAGGCCAGGTTAGCTCTGGGGCACTTAGGGGATTTAATCGCGCAATTGCGCGCTGCGGCAGCGGCTCAGGGGGAGGATTGGGTCCGGATCAGGTGTCTGCGGCGCTAGACGCCCCGGTTGCGGCACCCGCGGATGGGGGGGGGTAAATATCGGCCACGCGCTCGGCGGTCCAGGCCTCCGGAGCGGTACAGCTCTGATCCACCCCCGGGAGCAGTACAGCCACATGGGAGACCCGTCAGGGGCCCTCCGGCTCCTTTGCCGCAGAGCCAACAGCCCGGGCCTACGGGGTGGGTCGGGAGGAATCCGCGTCGTGGCAGGAGTGCTGCGGTGGGGGGGTCCACTGGGTCACTTGGTCCCTCTCCTCCCGCCCGATGGAGGTGCACCAACAGCGCTGCCGGGGCTGCGGGGGATGGTCGCAGCAGCCCTGCGGCCCGGCGAGATGGGTCCAGCCAGCGGACCGGTGGCCAATCAGCCAGGACAGCCAGGGGTTCGGCAGCGTCAGATGGGAGTAAGGTACGGAGTGGGGGGGCGACGAGGCGTGATGGAAGTGGTCGCACAGCGGGTGCCCAGGCCAGGGGAAGGGCCCGGAGTCCGTTGGTGGATGTCGCTAGCGGGTCTGGTGTATCGGCACAGAGGGGTCGGAGTGCAGCGCAACACAGGCCTTCGGCAACCAGTTCACGCCAAACTGGGGTGCAACCTAGGGATGTTTCCCCGGCAGCGAGTGCAGGACGATCGGAGGGAGAACTGTCTGGATCGGAGAGTGGTGACGATCTGGGATATCAGCCAGCGGTGGATTCCATCTCGGGGGCGCGTGGACCCAGTCCAAGGCAGCCCGGTAAGTCCAATCATACATCCTCAGTTTGTGGTTTGTTAGAAGATTTATTGGTACAGGGTAGTGCGGATGGGGCACCCAGGATCGATAGGGCTCAAGCGTTCGGGGGGGGTACAGCCATGGGGGGGGTATCGGAGGTTGATGGGTCGCAGGATTTGTGGGCTGGGTTGCGGGATCTGGTCAGGAGGTTCGCCCCAGGCGCTGGCGGTATGTCCTCCCCGGTGGTGGCATGGTCCCCGCAGGGGGGGGGGTCCGAGCAAGCGGCTGGAGGGTCTTTGGGGACTACGGTGGTGCAGGGCCCCTCAAGTGCGGCGCCGGTAGTGACGGCTGGGGTATCGACTACGATAGTCGCAGCGGCATCTGCGACTGGAAGCGTTTCCGAGGCTGTGAGCGACAAGGAGGCAGGTCAGGCTGGCTGACGCTGCCCAAAGTGAACTGTATATCTGCTTTGAGGCTACCCTCGGGGCTCATTTGAAAGCAGAGGTTAGCGAAAAGATCTGGAAAGGGGAGTACGTGGAAATTTTCACGCTGCTCCCTCTGGAAAAATTTTAGTTTACTAAGGGCAAGCCGGAATTGAATAAGAAGGAAGACGAGGAGAGGCGGCGCTACCGCCTTATCCCCTGCACGTTCACCAATTGGTTGCAGGCGTTTGCGATTCTGGCCTGCGTAGTGGGGGAGAAAGCTCCTGAACACTGTTCAGGTTTATTTATTTGGGGGCGATTAGGTCGGCTTACCAAACGTATGGAGGGACGGCGTGGTTGGAGTATGATGAACAATTCCGTCAACGGATGGTATTTAGGCCGACCCTTCGCTGGAACCAGAAGGACATCAGCCTGTGGATGACGTTGATGACGGCGGCGCAGGCTCCGCAGCAGTTTTTTCAGGGGGGGGTCGGAGGTACATCTGCCTCAGGACAGGCGACCGACAAGCGTTGGGGCTATTGCTGGCAATTCAATGAAGGCACGTGCAAGTACGGCACGTCGTGCCGCTTCAAGCACACTTGCTCAGGATGTGGTGGCAACCACGCCCTGTCCAAGTGCTTCAAGCGAAACAGGACCCGTTTTGAAGAAGCTGCGGGTAAGGGGAGCGACTTCGGTCCGAGTGGAAAGGATGCTCCCCTTCCTCAATAGGTATCCGGATAGGCAGGCGGCCAAGTTGTTAGAGGAGGGCTTTGCTAACGGCTTTAGAATCCCCTGTTCTATTTCGGTTGTTCACCCGGAAGCGAAAAATTTGAGGTCCGCTTTGTTACATCCGTCGGTGGTTGCGTAAAAGCTGGCCAAGGAGGTGAGTATGGGACGTATAGCTGGGCCGTTTCTTACGGCTCCGATTCGGGACTTGGTGGTTTCCCCTCTGGGGGTTGTCCCCAAGAAGGAACCGGGAAATTTCCGGTTGATTCACCACTTGCCGTTCCCGAAGGGCGGCTCGGTCAATGACACCATTGCACCTGAGGAGTGTAGTCTCGTACACGTCTTTCGACGCGGCCGTGTCATGGGTACGCAGGTGCGGCCATGGCGCCCTCATGGCTAAGGCTGACGTTGAATCGGCATTCCGGTTGTTGCCGGTCCACGCGGACAGCTTTCGGTTGTTGGGCTGCACTTGGGACGGGGCATACTATGTGGATTGTTGTCTGCCCATGGGTTGCTCCGTCTCTTGCGCGTTGTTTGAGATGTTTAGCTCATTCTTAGAGTGAGTGAGTCCGCGATGCGTCAGGGCTCAGTTCCATCATCCACTACCTGGATGATTTTCTATGCGTAGGCCCTCCCGGGTCGAATAGATGCTCCGTGCTGCTGGGCAATGCTGCAATACGTGGCGGAACGTTTCGGTGTTCCGTTGGCTCCTGACAAGACGGTAGGCCCAGCTACATCCATCGTGTTCTTGGGTATCGTGTTAGATTCAATGAGGATGGAGTGCCGGCTTCCGGAGGACAAGCTGGCAGCGTTGAGGGAAGAGGTTAGGGGCGCCATCGGGCTCCGGAAGATCCAGCTGCGTGCGCTGCAGTCCCTCTTGGGTAAGTTAAACTTTGCCTGTAGGATCATCCCAATGGCAGGGTGTTTTGCAGGCGGTTGTCAGGAGCGACAGCGGGCGTGTGACATCCCAAGCATTTTGTGAGTCTCACGGGAGAGCATAGGGCTGATTTGAGGGCCTGGCATGACTTCCTAGGAGCCTTTAATGGCCGCGCACTGTGGATGTCGGGGCCTGTGAGCAACTTTGACTTGGAGCTGTTTACGGACGCCGTGGGTTCTACAGGGTATGGAGCATTTTGCCAGGGTAAGTGGAGTGCGGAGGCTTGGCCCCACAGGAGCTATTCCCGATAGTTTTGGCAATCGAGCTTTGGGGCGAATCTTTAAGAAATTTGAACTGCGACAACTTGGGGGTAGTACAGCTTGCTGTGGCATTTGGTGCTAAGATGTTTGCACTTGAATGTGTTCATGTATGCTGTACACCTTCCGGGGGTCGAGAACACTTTGGCTGACGCTTTGTCTCGTTTTCAGTGGGACAGGTTCCGGGAGTTGGCACCAACAGCGGAGCAACACGGGGTCCCCTGTCCCCTGTCCCGACTGGATGTGGGACATTGTTTTGACAGCGCAGCATCGTGGATCCAGCGGTCGGTGGGCGAGGCTACCTGGAGGGCCTACTCCAAAGTATGGGAGGATTTGGCGCTGGGATTGGGGATCGCCCCAACGGGGCGGGAAGCAGGCATTGCGGTGCTTAGTTTTCTTACTGTGAAAATGGAGCAGGGGGTTTTAGTTTCGGCAATAGTTTCGGCGATTTGATAGGCAGTTGGCTGGCTTGGCGTTTTTTCTTTAAGTGGCACGGCATGGTGGACTACACAAAGGAATTTGGGGTTCGGCAGGCAGTTAAGGGGTATAGAAAAGGTCGTAGGGCGGCGGATCACAGGTGGCCGGTCTCGTTTGGGATGCTGCAGGCTCTTTTCCTGCAATTACATTCCGTGTGCTCGTCAGGCTACGAGTGCGCGCTTTTCAGGGCCGCTTTTGCATTGGCCTTTTTCGGGGCGCTGAGGGTGGGAGAACTGGTGAGTTCCTCCAGGGGGGTGCAGGATGTGGTTCAGGATGTGGAATGTTTGGAAGGGGAGTTGGGTGTTTGGGTGCGTAGGTCTAAAACTGACCAGAGGGGTAAGGGAGTGCGCCTCCAGTTGTTTGACATTCCCGGAACAGAAATTTGTCCTGTGCGGGCGGTGGAAGCATTTCGTTCCATGCGTCCTGGACTGGCGGGGTCATTTTTGATGCACCAAGGTGGCTCTGCGTTATCTAGATTCCAATTTGTCGCTGTTTTCCGACAGTGCTTGGAGGGGGCGGGGTTTGATCCACGAGAGTATGCCTCGCATTCGTTCCGCATCGGGGCTGCCACCGAGGCCGCCCGGGCTGGTCTGAATGCCGAGTTAGTGAAGAGGATTGGGCGGTGGGACTCGAATAAATTTCGGTTGTATATTCGCCCACACTTTTTACATGTGTAATTGGGACATCAGGATGTACGTTAGGGTGTAGGGGTGAAAAAGAGAAAGGAAAAAAAAAAAGCAATGTATATCAGTTGAGTGTGAATCGGGTTCTTGACGTTTATGTGTGTCTACGTTGATGTTTTTCAGGTGGTGCGTGTGGCTTAGTATGGATCCTGGGCCACTCATACGTGTTTTGGGGGGCCAGACGGGCTGATGTTCGGCCCGAGGGGAGACAACTAGGCATACCATCCAGCGAAGCCCAGGTCAGATGGATTGGGGTCCCGGGAATGGTTTGGAGCGGGGTCATGCCAGAAGTCCTGCGGTTTTCGCGCCTGGATAGAGCGCCAGACGTGTTGGTAATCCACGCGGGGGGCAACGACATGGGGGCCCGATCAATGCACCAATTGATTAGGGATGTGAAATATGACTTCCTCAGGTTGCGCTCTTTATTTCCTAACATTATCCTGGTGTGGTCGGACATGGTGGGTCGTACGTCTTGGCGGTGGGCACGGTCTGTAGAAAAGGTTAATAAGGCCCGTGCGAAAGTCAATAAAGAAGTGGGGAGGTTCTTTGTTAGCAACGGTGGGTTGGTTGTTCGCTAGTGATGAGCGGAATACTCCATATTCGATTTCGCGAATATATAGAAGAATATTCGTGATATTTTATCAAAAAAAAAAAATTGCGAAATTTCGCTAGTGCGAATGCGAAATTGATTGCGAAATTCTCGTCAACACGCGAAAAAGGAGATAATTTCCTGGATTACTAAACTAATAGGCACTAAACACTAACTCTACTTACACAAACTTATATGACTAAACTAAAGCTAATTTTTTTTTTGTTTTTTTATACACAAAACACAGAAGGGCAGAGAACGGATTCGCGAATATTCGTTAATATCGAATATTCGTGATATTTTATAAAAAATAAAAAAATTGCGAAATTGATTGTGAAATTCTCGTCAACACGCGAAAACGGAGATAATTTCCTGGATTACTAAACACTAACTCTACTTACACAAACTTATATGACTAAACTAAAGCTATTTTTTTTTTTTTTTTATATATATATATACACAAAACACAGAAGGGCAGAGAACGCATTGCGAATATTCGGCAACATAAAATGATCACCTCAGCTACTCGGCCCAGGGTCTCTAATCGTACCAGCAATGCTTTTAGACGTTGATGGAGATCACTAGGATGTGATCTGTTTTAAAAATAAATTTGAAAAAATACAAATATTCGCAATAGCAAATATTCACCGCGATATTCGATTTATTCGCGAATACTCGAATATGCAATATTCGTAACGAATATTCGCAATGCGAATATTCGTGAGCAACACTATTGTTCGCCACAGGGAGCTAGAGGTAGATACATGGCGTTATCTGCGCAGAGATGGGCTTCATCTCAATGATGTCGGCATCGCCTTATGGGTCCTAGGACTGCAGGAGGGCATAGAGAGGGCGTTGAGGGTGTGGCGGTGCTCTCAAGAATAAGGCTTTATTCTTGGGAGCTGTGGCGGTTCTTTTCGGGCTCGGAAAGACTAGTACAGGAGTAAAGTTTGGGTAGGAAAGGTTGTACTCATACGTGGTCTGGTAGTATTACGTACCTTCCGGTTGACGCAGGTTAACCAGGAAGGGGTTAAAGTTCGTAGGTCACTGTGGACCGTCATACTGCCTCCGAGTCGGTGCTGCGCGACTGAGGCCTAGGGAAGAATTTTGTCCCAGTGTCCAGGTTTGAGGTGTGGTCTTTTGACCACCAAGTGTTATAGTTTTATATGGTTATTTAAAAAGTTATTTATAATGTTATTTATATTAAATTTTATTTGTTAAATAAAGTAGGCCGGAAGGCCAATTTTCTCCACAACATAGTCCGCGTTATCTTTGGTAGTTGTGGGGTTAAGTGGGTTCTGGGTAGGGGATAGGGTTACATAAAGGTCGCCAGGATCAGTCCTCCGCCTGTCAAGCCATCTGGTCACCACATGGCGCATAACTTCATGGAACTCGACATCACAAAAGGCACAAAACTCCTTTAGGGACTCTCTCCTTTTTGCAGAGATGGAAAAGAAACTGTAGACCTTCAGAACTACATTTTCTATGTCGACTGAGAGTTGATCCAGGGCATACTTTATGGTGTTATGTACAATATGCGCATGGCAGTTGCCTCTGAGGAGTTCACTGTTGGAACTTTTTAATTTTGAGAATACTGAATTGTGGATTCCATAATTGACATTTGTATTATCTGCACTGAATGCAGACACATGATCCAAAGTCAGGCCCAGGTTTTCAAGAGAGCTCCGAATTGTAGTGACAATTCCCTCAGCAGATTTATCTGGATTTTCAACAAAATCTATCAACTTGTTCATGACCCCGCTCTTTGCAGTAAAAAACTGTACAGCCAGGGCTTTTTTTCTGGGGGAACTTGGGGGAACTCAGTTCCACCACCTTTGGCTCAGACCCTTTGGTGCCCGCTCACCACAATCACTTGTGAACACAGAAGTCTGGTTTCTGTGTTTACAAGTGACTGCTTTGTAACCCCCTGAACTCTGCACACTGTATGTAATGCAATTCTGGTATTTAATGCCCCTTTAAGACCCTTCTACTGTTTGTGAAATCTGAACGGGTCGTGGTTGAGTTCCTGCACCTATTTTCTGAGAAAAAAAGCGCTGTGTACAGCCAAGGGAAACATCTTGCGATTGCCCTTGTTCATGCATCAGTTTGAATAGAGAATGGAGGTGGATTCTCAACACTTTTTAATTTGTTGATCACCTCCTGTACTGCCTTTGGGGCAAGGACTTCTGTGACGAGTGCCTCTGCTTTTGTTCTCCCACAGGACATCTTCTTGACAATATTAGAATCGCTCAGTGTTCAGTGACAGAGCTTAAGCCCACAATCAGAACTGTTGTATCTCAAATTGTGGTTCACTGTATGATATACATGTGCTAGCTCAGCAGCAGTGACCTAAAGAAAGAGATATACCATTTGTAGGCCTATGCTTTGTGATGAAATAATAAAAATAAAAAATAGATAATAAAAATCCACATAATTGCATAGCCTACCATATCAGCCTCTGGAGATGTCTGACGGACAAGGAACCTCGACATCGTTCCCTCCTGTGCCCGCAGCCTCTCGCTCCTCTTGTGATTATCTCCTGATGCGTGCTGCTTAATATTACACACTCCGCCGTGACAAATAGAAAAAACGCGACGGCATATGGTACAATTGGCCTTGTATTCATTGTCCCTCACGCATTCCAGCCACGGGTAGTCATTTTCCCATTCAATTCTGTATTTTTGTGCTCTTTTTTGCTGGCTGAGTAGTCATTTTTACAATTTTCGCTGTTGTCACTTCACATGTTTTAAAGCTAAAATCAGAATCCGTAACTAAGCTACTTATAATATACTTGTTTATATCTATTGTTAAGTTAGTTTTAAGTGAAGTCTTAGTCATACTAATATGTATTAGTATATATGAAGGTATAGCTGGTAATATTAATATATGTTCATATAGGTTACGACGTTACATTAGCACAGTACTCTAAGTATAGTGTCACATGTGTGCCTGTCAATCAAACTCCATACGACTCTGTGCTAAGATCTTCATATTGCTGAACCTAGCAGAAATTATTGTGCCATACAAGGGTCTAAGTCTGGACAGTGTGAGGTCATGACGTTCATTTGTAACATATATTTAAGCTTTGCCTAAAAGAAGGCTGATCACACTTACACGACACTTACACCACACACTGACACTCACTCACACCCTCTTTGGAAGACAACACTGACATACTGACATATTGACAAGGAGAACAGCTGATACCAGAAGTCTAAGAACGTCATTTCCTGCATCTTCTTCACTTGGAATCAGACAAAGACGGAGCCTGAGACAGCACACATGCTTTCATAAGCTTTCTACAGCACTATTAATTTAATTAAGTGTTCTTGCATAGCAAGATCACTTACTATTCTCTCACATATATATTATTAAGTGTTCTTGCATAGCAAGATCACTTACTATTCTCTCACATATATATTATTAAGTGGTCTTGCATAGCAAGAGCACTTACTATTCTCTCACATATATATTATTATTATTATTATTTTTATAGCCAAATTTACCACCCTAACTCCTCCCACAGTTTTTACGCTACATAGACGAGTAATATATCAAATCGAGCGGCTTGTTCCCGAATAGTGGGCTATTACTTTGTGGAACGTTTCGCCAAATCGTTCGCGAAATATCGTCATATTTGCGGCGAAATTTTCCCATAGGAATGAATGGTGAGAGCTAGAGCACAGAATGGCAAAAACGGAAAAATCATTACATGATTTGTAAACTGCGACCACTCCCTCATTTTCAAGCCGACCTACACAAATCTTATATCAAAATGTTCAGCTGTCCCTGCTGACACTACACGTGTTGACGACTAAGCGATCGGTCAAATGCTTTTCAAGATACAGACATTTGTTTGCAACACACGCCATCCATCATTTCAATGAAAGTCAATGGAGGAAAGAAAATTGAAAACTGAATATTGCAAGGCAATTTGTAAACTGCGACTGTGCCTTCAAATTTAATATTTTAGAGACATACCATACATCAGGTTGAAGGTCTGGGTCTTGTGATTCGTAAAATATAAAGATATTCGCTGTGCGATTTATAGTTTTTAAAATACAATCATTTGAAGAAGCACAGTAAAAAACAAGCCAGAATCTGAGTGGCTGTTTAGAGTGGCTGCCTGCATGTGTTTACATTGGTTTCCTAGGAGACGATGTCTCCTCACACACAGCTGAGGGGCTTTCTATAGCTCCTCCCACACAGCTGTGAGGTGATATGGCTCTGTTTTTCAGGCATATCCCACTTTTAAGTAAACAATGGGGTTTATTTACTAAAGCTGGAAAGCGCAATATAAGGCTCACTTCTGCACACAAACCAATGAGCTTCCAGGTTTTATTACCAGGCTTAACTGAACAAGCTGGGGTTAGAAGCTTATTGTTTTTTCTGCAGAAGTGAGCCTGATATTGCGATTTCCAGCATTAGTAAATAAACCCTAGTGTGTACTTAAAAGCGGGGTATGCCTGTATTTGGCTCTGTGTAACTTCTGCATACTCTGCATATAGAAACCACTCCATAGCAACCACTCCATAGCAACCACTCCATAGCAACCCGTCCATAGCAACCCGTCCATAGCAACCAGTCCATAGCAACCAGTCCATAGTAACCAGACTATAGCAACTGTCCATAGCAACCAGTCAATAGCAACTGTCCATAGCAACCCGCCCATAGCAACCCGTCTATAGCAACCAGTCCATAGCAACCCGTCCATAGCAACCCGTTTTTGATGGGGCAAATAGGATGGCGCAGTTTTGATGGGGTAGTTTTTGATGAAGCAGTTTTTGATGGGGCAATGGATCGAAATGGATAGACACATTGTTGGATCACATTTACATCTCCAGGGGCACCGTCTCCAGTCTGGAGTATTGGTGAAGGCAAGAACACGTCACACAATTTCCCCAGAAATTGTACCTTTTCTAGTTAGTGGGAATGCTTTAATAAGCATTCCCAGTATTGTTATTCGTTTTTTATTAGTGGGAATGCTTTAATAAGCATTCCCAGTATTGTTATTCGTTTTTTATTATTCTTATTATTCCGTACGTTTTTTGGCTCTGCGTAACTTCGCCATACTTTCAGCGATTGAGACCATTCAACTTTTAAAATGTTCATCTCATTCAGCTAACGATGGGACTTCTTCAAGTTTTTTTGTGCTATTTATACTTTTTAAAATATTAAGCTTTTAGTCGCTTTTTTTTAACATTGAAGTCAATGAGAACATGCTTATTCCTGCTTAAAAACGTACCCGATTCAAAATGTATCTCCTCCTTCATACTTTCACTGACAGACACCAAACAAAGTTTACCACGGTCACAAAATATTCAGCTATCCGGCTATGACTTTTCAGATTGAAATCTTTTATAGTTTTTGTGAAAAAGCAATTTACGTTTAGTGATTTTTTCAGAAAATGTTATCGATTACACTGCGTGTCTATGGACCTGGCTTAGAGTGTGTCATGTGACCTTTAGAGTGTGAGTTTTGAAAAGAATCGTATTATCTATAAAAAAGGGGGAACAAATTGCTCTCACGCCCACAAGATCTACTTGTCATACACAATTTATATATCGAATGGAAGGTATTTTTGTCTGCTTTCAGGCAATGTGATCAGTTTTGTGATGCGCATTTTACTTTTCGTTGCTGGAGCTTCTAAAGGACAAGAGTTCCAAATTTTTCCCCATAGACCTTCATTATAACGCGCTTTTAAAATTTGTTAGTAAGACACACAGATACTTTTTTCTAAATCGCTGACATGGCCACATTTTTAAGTTTATCAACATAAATTTCATATCGATGCGTTCACAAGGGTCTTGTCTTTTATACGGTGAAGTCGCTGTATCGATCGCATGTACGGTTGTGGATTTATTAAGGTTTGTTTGAAGGGTTATTTCACTTATTTTGTGTGTAGATAAAAAGCATTTGTAATGGTAATTCGTTCCCTAAATAGCTTCCTTTACCTCAGTGCAATTATCCCCCTCACACACCTGGGGGAGGGGAGAAAACCTCTTGAGGGGGAGGGGCGACCAGGAAGTCAGGACGCTCTGTACTTTGCAGATAGAGAAAGGAGCTGTGTGTTAGTGGGCGTCCTGCTCACCCCCTCCCCCCTCAAGAGGCTTTCTCCACACCAGGGAAAAAGCCTTGCACTACTGTGTGGAGTTACAGACAGAAGAACAGGAAGTGAGGATTTCTCAGAAGAAATAAGGACATTTAAAAGCAAAATCAAAGGATGAGGTAAGTAAAGGAGGACTGCACTAAGGTAAAGGAAGTTATTTAGGGAAAATGATTTTACCTTTACAACACCTTTAATGATTAAAGAGAGGCTTTATAAGTACTGAAGGAACACTGCTTGTATGTCCTAAAGATAGTATAGTGGTTATGGTGAATGGGATTTGTGCGGGCTTAGTAATTCAGCTATTCAGCATTCCCACGTATTTTCCTCAGGAAATGCATTTTCTAGTTAGTGGGAATGCTTTAATAAGCATTCCCAGTATTGTTATTCGTTTTTTATTCTTAATTTTATTATTCCGTACGTTTTTTGGCTCTGCGTAACTTCGCCATACTTTCAGCGATTGAGACCATTCAACTTTTAAAATGTTCATCTCATTTAGCTAACGATGGGACTTCTTCAAGTTTTTTTGTGCTATTTATACTTTTTAAAATATTAAGCTTTTAGTCGCTTTTTTTTAACATTGAAGTCAATGAGAACATGCTTATTCCTGCTTAAAAACGTACGTGATTCAAAATGTATCTCCTCCTTCATACTTTCACTGACAGACACCAAACAAACTTTACCACGGTCACAAAATATTCAGCTATCCGGCTATGACTTTTCAGATTGAAATCTTTTATAGTTTTTGTGAAAAAGCAATTTACGTTTAGTGATTTTTTCAGAAAATGTTATCGATTAAACAGTCTTCCTATGGACATGGCTCAGAGTGAGTCATGTGACCTTTAGAGTGTGAGTTTTGAAAAACCTCGGATTATCTATAAAAAAGGGGGAACAAATTGCTCTCACGCCCACAAGATCTACTTGTCATACACAATTTATATATCAAATGGAAGGTATTTTTGTCTGCTTTCAGGCAATGTGATCAGTTTTGTGATGCGCATTTTACTTTTCGTTGCTGGAGCTTCTAAAGGACAAGAGTTCCAAATTTTTCCCCATAGGCCTTCATTATAACCGACTTTTAAAATTTGTTAGTAAGACACACAAAGATACTCTTTTCTAAATCGCTGACATGGCCACATTTTTAAGTTTATCAACATAAATTTCATATCGATGCGTTCACAAGGGTCTTGTCTTTTATACGGTGAAGTCGCTGTATCGATCGCATGTACGGTTGTGGATTTATTAAGGTTTGTTTGAAGGGGTTAGGTAACTCATTTGGTCTGTGAATACAGGTGTTTGTCATGGTAATTCTTTCCCTAAATAGCTTCCTTCACCTCAGTGCAATTATCCCCCTCACACACCTGGGGGAGGGGAGAAAACGTCTTGAGGGGGGGAGGGGAGAAAACCTCTTGAGGGGGAGGGGCGACCAGGACACTCTCTACTTGCAGATAAGAGAAAGGAGCTGTGTGTTAGTGGGCGTCCTGCTCACCCCCTCCCCCCTCAAGAGGCTTTCTCCACACCACCTCTCCTGTCACTGGGCAGTCATATAAGGTCAGGTCTGGACTCGCCTTTGGATTCTCCTCAGCCTTCCTTCTGGATCTATTAAACTTCTCTCAGTCCATATTCTATTCTACCTCAGTAACTACTTTAAAGGACTAAAAAAAGTAAAAAAAATATGAAACACATAATCAGTGGGAAGAATGTCCCTTACATTGGTGGTCAGTGAGAAGAATTTCCCTTACATTGGTGGTCAGTGGGAAGAATGTTCCTTACATTGGTGGTCAGTGGGAAGAATCTCCCTTACATTGGTGGTCAGTGGGACGAATACTCCTAACATTGGTGGTCAGTGGGAAGAATGTCCCTTACATTGGTGGTCAGTGGGAAGAATGTCCCTTACATTGGTGGTCAGTGGGAAGAATGTCCCTTACATTGGTGGTCAGTGGGAAGAATGTCCCTTACATTGGTGGTCAGTGGGAAGAATGTCCCTTACATTGGTGGTCAGTGGGAAGAATGTCCCTTACATTGGTGGTAAGTGGGAAGAATGTCCCTTACATTGGAGATCAGTGGGAAGAATGTCCCTTACATTGGAGATCAGTGGGAAGAATGTATCTTACATTGGTGATCTGTGGGAAGAATGTCCCTTACATTGGTGATCAGTGAGAAGAATGTCCCTTACATATGTGGTCAGTGAGAAGAATGTCCCTTGCATTGGTGATCAGTGAGAAGAATGTCCCTTACATTGGTGGTCAGTGGGAAGAATGTCCCTTACATTGGTGGTCAGTGGGAAGAATGTCCCTTACATTGGTGGTCAGTGGGAAGAATGTCCCTTACATTGGTGGTCAGTGGGAAGAATGTCCCTTACATTGGTGGTCAGTGGGAAGAATGTCCCTTTAATTGGTGGTCAGTGAGAAGAATGTCCCTTACATTAGTGATTAGTGGGAAGAATGTCCCTTACATTGGTGGTCAGTGGGAAGGATCTCCCTTACATTGGTGGTCAGTGAGAAGAATCTCCCTTACATTGGTGGTCAGTGGGACGAATGCTCCTAACATTGGTGGTCAGTGGGACGGATGTTCCTTACATTGGTGGTCAGTGGGAAGAATGTCCCTTACATTGGTGGTCAGTGGGAAGAATGTCCCTTACATTGGTGGTCAGTGGGAAGAATGTCCCTTACATTGGTGGTCAATGGGAAGAATGTCCCTTACATTGGTGGTCAGTGGGAAGAATGTCCCTTACATTGGAGGTCAGTGGGAAGAATGTATCTTACATTGGTGGTCAGTGAGAAGAATGTCCCTTACATTGGTGATCAGTGGGAAGAATGTCCCTTACATATGTGGTCAGTGAGAAGAATGTCCCTTTACATTGGTGGTCAGTGGGAAGAATGTCCCTTACATTGGTGGTCAGTGAGAAAAATGTCCCTTACATTGGTGGTCAGTGGGAATAATGTTCCTTACATTGGTGGTCAGTGGGAAGAATGTTCCTTATATTGGAATTCAGTGGGAAGAATGTCCCTTACATTGGTATTCAGTGGGAAGAATGTCCCTTACATTGGGGGTCAGTGGGAAGAATGTCCCTTACATTGGTGGTCAGTGGGAAGAATGTCCCTTACATTGGTGGTCAGTGGGAAGAATGTCCCTTACATTGGTGGTCAGTGGGAAGAATGTCCCTTACATTGGTGGTCAGTGGGAAGAATGTCCCTTACATTGGTGGTCAGTGGGAAGAATGTCCCTTACATTGGTGGTCAGTGGGAAGAATGTCCCTTACATTGGTGGTCAGTGGGAAGAATGTCCCTTACATTGGTGGTCAGTGGGAAGAATGTCCCTTACATTGGGGGTCAGTGGGAAGAATGTCCCTTACATTGGTGTTCAGTGGGAAGAATGCTCCTTACATTGGTCTTAACTTCGATAGGGTCTCCTATCTATACAGTGTGGGGCTGGTCTCCACCACCCACAAAATAAACAACAACGCAAACCTTTTTCTTGCAATGTCTTTAGAGAGCTCCTCACACTCAGGTTCCCTCCTCAGTGTCCCAAAACCAGAGAGCTCCCGTCTGATCTATTCCTGGTTGTTTTTAAGGTCCACCTGACATTGAACTCCAGTGGACCCAAATATCCGGACCGGAACACAAGAGGCCGTAAAACCCGGCCCGGATTCCGGTTCAGCTTCTCAAAATAGAACGTATGCGTGGTGAAATATATCTATGGTCAAGTATCTCACCTCGCATACCGTCACAACATTTAAAAGCAAAATCAAAGGCTGAGGTAAGTAAAGGAGGACTGCACAAAGGTAAAGGAAGTTATTTAGGGAAAATGATTTTACCTTTACAACACCTTTAATGATTAAAGAGAGGCTTTAGAAGTACTGAAGGAACACTGCTTGTATGTCCTAAAGATAATATAGTGGTTATGGTGAATGGGATTTGTGCGGGCTTAGCAATTCAGCTATTCAGCATTCCCACGTATTTTCCTCAGGAAATGCATATTCTAGTTAAGTGTTCTTGCATAGCAAGATCACTTATTGTTCTCTCACATATATATTATTAAGTGGTCTTGCATAGCAAGAGCACTTACTATTCTCTCACATATATATTATTATTATTTTTATAGCCAAATTTACCACCCTAACTCCTCCCACAGTTTTTACGCTACATAGACGAGTAATATATCAAATCGAGCGGCTTGTTCCCGAATAGTGGGCTATTACTTTGTGGAACGTTTCGCCAAATCGTTCGCGAAATATCGTCATATTTGCGGCGAAATTTTCCCATAGGAATGAATGGTGAGAGCTAGAGCACAGAATGGCAAAAACAGAAAAATCATTACATGATTTGTAAACTGCGACCACTCCCTCATTTTCAAGCCGACCTACACAAATCTTATATCAAAATGTTCAGCTGTCCCTGCTGACACTACACGTGTTGACGGCTAAGCGATCGGTCAAATGGTTTTCAAGATACAGACATTTGTTTGCAACACACGCCATCCATCATTTCAATGAAAGTCAATGGAAGAAAAAAAATTGAAAACTGAATATTGCAAGGCAATTTGTAAACTGCGACTGTGCCTTTAATTTTAATATTTCAGAGACATACTATACATCAGGTTGAAGGTCTGGGTCTTGTGATTCGTAAAATATAAAGATATTCGCTGTGCGATTTATAGTTTTTAAAATACAATCATTTGAAGAAGCACAGTAAAAAACAAGCCAGAATCTGAGTGGCTGTTTAGAGTGGCTGTTTGCATGTGTTTACATTGGTTTCCTAGGAGACGATATCTCCTCACACACAGCTAAGGAGCTTTCTATAGCTCCTCCCACACAGCTGTGAGGTCATATGGCTGTTTTTCAGGCATATCCCACTTTTAAGTACACAATGGGGTTTATTTAATAAAGCTGGAAAGCGCAATATAAGGCTCACTTCTGCACACAAACCAATGAGCTTCCAGGTTTTATTACCAGGCTTAACTGAACAAGCTGGGGTTAGAAGCTTATTGTTTTTTCTGCAGAAGTGAGCCTGATATTGCGATTTCCAGCGTTAGTAAATAAACCCTAGTGTGTACTTAAAAGCGGGGTATGCCTGTATTTGGCTCTGCGTAACTTCTGCATACTCTGCATATAGCAACCAGACTATAGCAACCAGACTATAGCAACCAGACTATAGCAACCAGACTATAGCAACCAGACTATAGCAACCCGTTTTTGATGGGGCAAATTAGATGGTGCAGTTTTTGATGGGGCAATGGATCGACACACTGTTGGATCACATTTACATCTACAGGGGCACCATCACCAGTCTGGAGTATTGGTGAAGGCAAGAACACGTCACACAATTTCCCCAGAAATTGTACCTTTTCTAGTTATTATTCTTATAGCCAAATTTACCACCCTAACTCCTCCCACAGTTTTTACACTACATAGACGAGTAATATACCAAAACTAGCGGATTGTTCCCGATCGCGTTGCTATTACTTTGTGGAACGTTTCGCCAAATCGTTCGCGAAATATCGTCATATTTGCGGCGAAATTTTCCCATAGGAATGAATGGGGAGAGCTAGACCACAAAATGGCAAAAACTGAAAAATTACATGATGTGTAAACTGCGACCACTCCCTCATTTTCAGGCCGACCTACACAAATCTTATATCAAAATGTTCAGCTGTCCCTGCTGACACTACACGTGTCGACGGCTAAGCGATCGGTCAAATGGTTTTCAAGATACAGACATTTGTTTGCAACACACGCCATCCATCATTTCAATGAAAGTCAATGGAGGAATAAAAATTGAAAAACGGAAAATTGTATACTCACCTTTCCGTAATTTTCCTTTCCTGACGCATCTTCATGGCAGCACACACTGGGTTGTGACTCCGCCCCCACAACCTGACAGGATTGGTTAGCTATAAATTTGAAGGGGAGACGCCCCGCATCATTCTCTGTATATATCATCATAAAACAGCAGGGTGGGCATCTGTGTGCTGCCATGAAGATGCGTCAGGAAAGGAAAATTACGGAAAGGTGAGTATACAATTTTCCGTTTTCCTGACGCATTCATGGCAGCACACACTGGGATATAACTCGCCAGTCGGGAGGGTGCAAGAAAACAGTAATATTTATTCTTTATAGCGCTGAGGAATTGGCTCTAAGAACAGATCTGCCGAAGTCGACGGTAGCCAGGAGAGCAGAATTCACTCTGTAGTGAGAAATGAAGATGTGTTGGGAAGACCAAGTTGCTGCTCTGCCTATGGTTTCCGGTGAAGTCCCGCAATATGCTGCCCAAGAAGTGGCCTCTGCCCCTGTCGAATGAGCCCTAATGCCCTCTAGGAGGCGTAAGTTGCTGGATGGAATAGGTCTCCTTGATAGCTTTAACAACCAAGAGGTAATGGTACGGGAGGTAGCTGGCTGACCTCGTCTGCTCCCGTGTGGGATAATCAAGAGAGAATCCGTCTTCCTGAGATGTAGCTGTGACGTAACTGGAGATGGTAGACTTGACATCCTAGTCATGGGACTCGCCCCTCTCATTAGTAAAAGACGGAAGGACGATGTCCTGGTTATAATGAAAGGAGGAAGTTACCCTTGGATAAAAATGGTCTGAGGGCTTCAGAACCACTCTGTCAGGGAAGAACACTGAATAGGGGTTCCATAGCCATAAGTGCTTGTATCTCCGGCGCCCTCTTAACTGAGGTGATAGCAATACGGGAAGCCATCTTCAGAGCTAGGTTCCACGGTGAGACTAAGTTGAATGGAGAAAAAGGTGGATTGGACAGGGCCTCGAGTACTACACAGAGATCCCCTGTTGGAAAGGCTGGCCTCCTAGGTGGTCTGATCTTACGTAGGCCCTGAGGAACAGAGTGACCAGATGATGAAGAGCCCATCTAGTACCCGTCATGGCTGAAAGGGCAGATACTTGCACCTTCAGGGTACCCAAGCCCGGGCCCTTGTTAAACCCTGACTGAAGAAATTCAAGAATTTGAGATGGGATTCCAATGTCTTTGCTGCGATGACACGAACCTCTCCCAGATCCTAGTATAGGTGACATCAGTGGAGCTCCTTAGAGCTTGTACTAAGGTTGATATTACCTCCTGAGAGTATCCTAGTTCCCCTAACCTAGCCCTCTCAGCTTCAAAGCTGGCAAATGCAGCTTCTCTGGGCTGGATGGAAGAATTGCCTCTGATGTATGAGATCCCAGGTTACTGGAAGATGTATTGAGGCCGCGTACCTAGTTGTAGCAGGGTCGTAAACCATGGCCTCCTCAGCCGGAACGGTATTAGTACAATAACTGTGGCTGAGGACTTCCGAAGTTGGGACAGGAATCTTGTAATCCGAGAAGTTGGAAGAAAAATGTACCCTAGCTCGCAGCTCCATGGAAGAACTAGGCAGTTTGTCCCTTCAGGTAATGGAAAGTGGGCTCTGGACAGGAACCTCTGACACTTGGAGTTCTTTGGCGTGGCCGCTAGGTCGACTTCTGGTTCTGGTACTAGTTTTCGTAAGAATGGAGAATACCTGTTGGTTCAGGGACCGTTCGTGTGTTTGAAAGTGTCTCTCGGCTTAGGTAGTTGGCCAACGAATTCTGTGTTGCTGGGACGCATACTCCCCACAGATCTAACAGGTGCACTTGTGCCCCTTCCATTATGAAGCGTGCGACTCCTGATGCTCCCCTGTCTCTGGATACATGACACCGCTACTTGTTGTCCATCCTGATCAGGACACTCTTCCTCTATAGAAGAGGCGCAATGGCCAGGAGGGCCTGAAAGGCTGCTCTGAGCTCTAAAATATTTGACACTATGCCCTGAGCCCGAAAATGCCACTGTCCTTGGGCTACTCAGTCTAGATAGTGTGGACCCCATCACCCCTGGCTGGCGTCCGATGTTACTACTTCTGGACTAGGGGGAACTTTTGGAATGGACTCCCTGAGGTCGGACGGGTGTGTCCACCACCATACTAATTGCTTTACCAAGTTTGGGATGTGAATGGTTTGGAGTATTGACGTTCTATTCCACTGCCTGAGAAAGGAGTTCTGTAAGACTCGCATGTGCCACAGGGGCCACTGTATCAAGGGTATGGATGCTGACATGGACCCCTGGGTACTGAGGCAGGCTCTGACAGTTAGACGTCTGGATGATAGCAGACTTTGTATCTTCTGGAGCAAGGGCTTCAGCCTCTCTTAAAGGGAGTTGCACCCGGTACAACCTGGTATTTCATTCTGCCCCTAGGAACACCCTAACTTGCCGAATGCTCTGGGTGCTGAGGCGATGCCGAATGGGGGGCACCAAAATTGGAAATGGGATTGATCGATTGAGAACCGAAGGGACCTCTGGAAGGTAAGATGAACTGGGATGTAAAGGTAAACGCCCGAAAAATCTAGAGATAGCATCCAGTCTCCCACGTCCACTGACAACAAAATGGACTGAAGGCTTTTCCAATCTGAGGGCCTCTATTTTGATCGTCTGTTGAAATTCTTTAGGTCCAAGACTGGATGTAGATCCCCGTTTTTTTTTTTTTTTGTACCAGAAATAAAGGGGAATAAAACCCCCTCCCTTTCTGGTGCGGAAGTACTTGGTAGGCTGGAATGTGTTCCCTGGCAATGTGCCCATGAATTTCCAATTGTGACCGTTCTTGGTAGAGGATAGTGTTCATGGATCTGTTATACGAGTTGCCCATATCCGAGCGAATCTCTTGAGTCTGGTGCTCACCTGAGCTGGGTGGGCAGACGGACCCTCAAAAAGGACTTCTGCTGTTCCCCAGCTGTGATTGGCTTACTGTATCTACATGAAGGAGGGTCGAGTCTTCCAGTCCCTCCTAAATTCCCTGCCGGGGCGGTAGGATCTAACATCCCTGTACTTGACAGGAAGATCACGCCTGTAAGCGGGGCCCTTCTGGGGCTCTGGTTTTCCTATCGGAGAAATCAGCCCAGACTTTCCCCCGGTAACCTTGGAGATGGCCGAGTCCATCTTTGTGCCGAATACACTTGAGCCACCATATGGAATTTTGCACCAGTTGATTTTGACGCTGCCTTCGCTATCCAGGGTCTCAGCCATAAGGCTCTTCCCAGCCATGAAGTCGCCCCCTCAGGAGCCGTAAGCCAACTTAATTTTCCTGCAGGGAGGAGAATATCTTCCCCTGGTCGGCTCCTTCTAGAATGGGATTCTTAATATTAGCTGCCTATGCAGCGATAGTTTTAGCGACTGCCGCTGTGGTGATAGCCGGCCTACAAGCGGCTCCTGTCGTGGAGCAGGCTTTCTTCAGTTCTATATTGATTTTATGATCAAGAGCGTCCCGGAAGGTAACTGCGTCTTCAATCGGTAGAGAAACGTCTCTAGCGAGTCGCATTAAATATGAATCGACCGTAGTTGCATTGATCAAAGAATCGATCTTAGACTACCACAAGGGGTACAATCTGCAAACTTGTTGCTCATACTGGGCCGCTTATGCGACCCCCCCACTTATCCTTTATGAGGTTCTCCAGCTCTTCGATGAAGGGAAATGATTCAGGACCCCCTTTTCAGCACCAGGAAATATTTCTGAACCTTCAGAAGTTCTGCCATAACCTCCTCCCAGCCGATCGCTTCCTTGAGTGAATGGGCAAATGGTTCAACCAAAAAGAGACAGTCCGACGCCTGCTCACACTCATTCTTAGAGAGGGTTACTGCACCCTGGCGTAACGGCCGGGCGATGTGCTTGGGGAAGGATCGCCCACATATGATCCCTGTGGCGATTCTCCTGGGAGCTCAGTATCTACTCTGGCCTCTGAATCCTTGGTTACTTCGATGAAGCACGAGTGGCAGGCCAATTCCCCTGGCAAGGATGGCGCCCCGCATATTTGGCAAACATTTGCCGTGGTGCGGGTAAGATAGCTCTGTCTGGGATGAAGGTAATCGTCTGCGGTGGGACCGACTATGACGGGAGTGCTGTGACGCGAGCGGCTATGCCTTGATTGAAGAAATCAAGAGGGTAACCTTGAGCGATTTCTTGCGCCTTCTGCCGGAAGCATGGCTAGAATCTCCCTCTGTGCCGCAAACTTGCGTCTCTTGACCCGATAGGGCTACCAAAACTGTAGCGTCAGTGGCCAGGCTCTCTTTTTTGTCTCCCCTCTACTTACCACCTTCTGGATGGCCTCTATACCTGGTCAGCTGATGGTGGTCTGCGAGGGCAGTGGCTCCCATGAGGATAGCAGAGAGACAGCCCGAAAAGGTGGGAAAAAAAGAGAGAAGGGAAAACATTACAATATGTTCCCCCCCAACATTTCTATTTATTAAATTAATATAATAATTTTATATACATATATCTATCCTTTTTTTTTTTTTTTGGATTATATTAATTGTTAAATTATGGATACACTTTCTTCTATGGTATGTTATAAATTAATATATAAATGTATTGAATGAATGAATGATGAAAACTTATATAGCGCGGCACATGCAAACTGAATCGCCTCTGGGCGCTTGTATAATATCTTCTATCCTTTTTTTTTTTTTTTTTTGTGTGTAATCAATTAGCCCAGGCTGATCTGGGACATGCCTGCACACACCTGGTGCAATCTTCACTCTGAGTAGAGCAGAGCAGCAGTGCGGCAGCCAGAACTACAGAGCAATAGGACTGTTTCTTTTTTCCTTCTTTTTTTTAATGACGCGTGCATGTGCAGAAGCGTCCCGCTCGCCCGGCGCCATTTTGGAAGAGGGCAGAGGAGACAGGCGGCGTCATCACTGAGCTGCGCGCATGTGCAGAGCGCCAAGGGGTACGCAGCGGTGACCCCGAGAGTATGGGGTGTCAGAGGAACAACAGGGCTCAGCAGAGCTGAGAAAAAAACAACAGGCAGACAAAGGTACAAAACGGACTAACCTTAGGTGGTAAATGTAATGATACAAATACCTTTGTGGAAGGACACACTGCACTGGAAGGAAAAACAGAGCGAAAGTGGGGGCCACTGCGAGATTTGAAGCTTCTTTAAAGCTTGCTACAGATGCCAGTATAATTCCAAAGCCCCTGAGACCACCAGAACGGGGTTCCCACCATAAAGCTCATTTAGAGACTGTACAGGAGGGACTTCCAAACAGGAGAGGCTGAACCTGCTGGGGCGATTTGCGGTAAGAGGCATGCTTTTTGCTTGTTCATTCAATCTTGTCAGGTGAGGATGAAAAAAGAGAATGATGCGGGGCGTCTCCCCTTCAAATTTATAGCTAACCAATCCTGTCAGGTTGTGGGGGCGGAGTCACAACCCAGTGTGTGCTGCCATGAATGCGTCAGGAAATGGAATATTGCAAGGCAATTTGTAAACTGCGACTGTGCCTTCAATTTTAATATTTCAGAGACATACTATACGTCAGGTTGAAGGTCTGGGTCTTGTGATTCGTAAAATTATAAAGATATTCACTGTGCGATTTATAGTTTTTAAAATACAATCATTTGAAGAAGCACAGTAAAAAACAAGCCAGAATCTGACTGCCTGTTTAGAGTGGCTGCCTGCATGTGTTTACATTGGTTTCCTAGGAGACGATGTCTCCTCACAAACAGCTAAGGTGCTTTCTGTAGCTCCTCCCACACAGCTGTGAGGTGATATGGCTGTTTTTCAGGCATATCCCACTTTTAAGTACACAATGGGGTTTATTTACTAAAGCTGGAAAGCGCAATATAAGGCTCACTTCTGCACACAAACCAATGAGCTTCCAGGTTTTATTACCAGGCTTAACTGAACAAGCTGGGGTTAGAAGCTTATTGGTTTTTCTGCAGAAGTGAGCCTGATATTGCGATTTTCAGCGTTAGTAAATAAACCCCATTGTGTACTTAAAAGTGGGGTATGCCTGTATTTGCTCTGCGTAACTTCTGCATGCTCTGCATATAGCAACCAGTCCATAGCAACCTGACTATAGCAACCAGTCCATAGCAACCTGACTATAGCAACTGTCCATAGCAACCAGACTATAGCAACTGTCCATAGCAACCCGTCCATAGCAAGCCGACCATGGCAACCAGTCCATAGCAACCCCTCCATAGCAACCCCTCCATAGCAACCCGTTTTTGATGGGGCAAATAGGATGGCGCAGTTTTGATGGGGTCCTTTTTGATGAAGCAGTTTTTGATGGGGCAATGGATCGAAATGGATCGACACACTATTGGATCACATTTACATCTACAGGGGCACCATCACCAGTCTGGAGTATTGGTGAAGGCAAGAACACGTCACACAATTTCCCCAGAAATTGTACCTTTTCTAGTTTTATATATTTTCATCTACGCTAAACTGAACTTTATACTATTTTTCATTGTGTTTATGATGCCACCTGTGTGTTAATAAACTCACACGTAATTTTCAAGTCAACCCGACTATGAATGCTATTCATTCAGAAACGCCCTTGAGCTACAAGAACATACTTGCCAACTGTCCCGTTTTTAGCGGGACAGTCCCGTCAAATAGGACCTAGCCCCGGCTAATTTAGCCTGCCGGGACTTGTCTCGGTGATCTGCCAGTCTGGTTCCACCTATCTGTTTTGTTCCATGTGCAGCACGCCCATCCGATGGAAACTGCCGAGCGCGAACAGCTGTGTGTTAGCTGCCAGATGCGCTCGCTCCCGATCGTGCGGATGCCAGGTAATGCACGCTGCCGCTCGGCAGGAAGGGGAGGAATGAGGGGAGGAATGTAGTATGTTTTTTTTTTTTTATTGCTAACGGATCTGTTAAACAGCGGTCATCATGGTCGCTGTTTAACAGATCCATTACCAATATGTTTAAATGTTTTAATTGATGCCCCTTGCTGTATAATGTGTAACCAATAAAAAATATATTAACTGTTCAATATCACATTTTTTTTTCACATGACCTTTTTTTTTTTTTATTGGTTACACATTATACAGCAAGGGGCATCAATTAATACATTTAAACACATTTGTAATGGATCCGTTAAACAGCGACCATGGATGGATGGATGGGTCATGTATTGGTGTGATGGATGGATGGATGGATGGGTCATGTATTGGATGGATGTGTATTGGCGGGATGGATGTGTATTGGCGGGATGGATGGATGTGTATTGGCGGGATGGATGGATGGGTCATGTATTGGCGGGATGGATGGATGTGTATTGGATGGATGTGTATTGGCGGAATGGATGGATGGGTCATGTATTGGCGGGATGGATGGATGGGTCATGTATTGGCGGGATGGATGGATGTTTATTGGCGGGATGGATAGATGGGTCATGTATTGGCGGGATGGATGGATGGGGCATGTATTGGCGGGATGGATGGATGTGTATTGGCGGGATGGATAGATGGGTCATGTATTGGCGGAATTGATGGGTCATGTATTGGTGTGATTGATGGATGGGTCATGTATTGGCGGGATGGATAGATGGGTTATGTATTGGCGGGATGGATGGATGGGTTATGTATTGGCGAGATGAATGGGTCATGTATTGGCGGGATTGATGGATGGGTCATGTATTGGCGGGATGGATGGATGTGTATTGGCGGGATGGATGGATGGATGGGTCATGTATTGGCGGGATGGATGTGTATTGGCGGGATGGATGGGTCATGTATTGGCGGGATGGATAGATGTGTATTGGCGGGATGGATGGATGGGTCATGTATTGGCGGGATGGATAGATGGGTCATGTATTGGCGGGATGGATGGATGGGTCATGTATTGACGGGATGGATGGATGTGTATTGGCGGGATGGATGGATGGGTCATGTATTGGCGGGATGGATGGGTCATGTATTGGCGGGATGGATGGATGGATAGGTCATGTATTGGCATGTACATGCCACCCACCCCCATACACTCTGCACCCCTCTCATCTAAATGTCACCCACCCCCATACACTCCGCACCACTTTCACCTACATGCCACCCACCCCTATACGCTCCGCGCCCCTCTCATCTGCATGCCGCCCACCACCATACACTCCGCACCCCTCTGACCTACATGCCACCCACCCCCATACACTCCGCACCCCTCTCACCTACAGTGGCGGCTGCTGCTCAAACATTTTTGGGGGCGCAACCAAACGGAAAAAACAATTGCAGCCTCACTGTGCCGATCAATTGTCACCACTGTGCCTAGTAAAATACTGCCACTGACCTGTAAAATGCACCACCTGGCACGTACCTTTCTGGGATCAGCCGTGCTTCTACTGTCCCTCGATGTCTTCTCGCACTCTCGGTCATGCTTCAGCCAATCGGGTTACCGGTAAAAAGAAACGGTGAACCTGATTGGCTGAGATGCCTGTCACTCTTATCCAAGGAACGCACCCGAGGATAAGCATGATAGGCATTTTCACAGCCAACCAACCAGCTGCCGTTATTCAGATGGCCGGTGATGTAAAATTGCATCGGACATGTGAAAAAATCGGACCCGCGTCACTTCCAGTGCTCGTACGTCAGAGCACAGCTGATCGCGGGTCCACGGCGCATGCGCTGCGCAGGTGCCTTTTTCGTCCATGAAAATCCTCGACTCAGGTGGGCGGGCGGAGGCGGAGCTGGATTCTTAATTATATCACCACCAGCACCGCCTCCAACCCCGTCCCTAAAGCACAGGCTTCTGGAGGTCCGAGAAAAACATAAGACTCGGGTGGGCGGGCGGAGGCGGAGCAGATTCTCAATTACATTATCGCCAGCACCGCCTCCAGCCCCGCCCCCTAAAGCAGCTTTTTGAGGTCCATAAGAAACATAGACTCTGGTGGGCGGGCGGAGGCTTTTAAAGCATCAATACCAATGTATAATAACATGTTACAAGACTGTCAAGAAAAGTAAAGTTCCGCTCTTCTGTATCTGTATCCGCTCTTCCACTACCATCCTCCCAGCTGTAGGGATCACCCCCCCACCCACTACCATCCTCCCAGCTGTAGGGATCATCCCCCACACCACAACCATCCTCACAGCTGTAGGGATCAACCCCCCACCCCACTACCATCCTCCCAGCTGTAGGGATCGCCCACCACCACCATCCTACCAGCGGTAGGGATCATCCCCCACTACAATCCTCCCAGCTGTAGGGACATCCCCCACCCCACTACCATCCTCCCCGCTGTAGGGATCCCCCACTACCATCCTCCCCGCTGTAGGGATCAGCCCCCCACCACCACCATCCTCCCAGCTCTATGGATCACCCCCCCACACCCCACTACCATCCTCCCAGCTGTAGGGATCGCCCCCACCACCATCCTCAAAGCTGTAGGTAACACCACCCCCCCACGCCATCCTCCAAGCTGTAGGGATCACCCCCCCCCACCACCATCCTCCCAGCTGTAGGGATCAGCACCTCACCATCCTTTCAGCTGTAGGGATCAGCCCTCCATCCTCCCAGCTGTAGGGATCAGCCCTCTGTTTTGGGGGAGCAATGGCAGCCTCACTGGGCCCGCCATACGCAGCCAGTGTGCCCGCCATACGCAGCCAGTGTGCCCGCCATACGCAGCCAGTGTGCCCGCCATACGCAGCCAGTGTGCCTGCCATACGCAGCCAGTGTGCCCGCCATACGCAGCCAGTGTGCCCGCCATACGCAGCCAGTGTGCCCGCCATACGCAGCCAGTGTGCCCGCCATACGCAGCCAGTGTGCCCGCCATACGCAGCCAGTGTGCCCGCCATACGCAGCCACTTGTGCCCGCCATACGCAGCCACTTGTGCCCGTCGTATGCAGTCAGTGTGCCCACTATTTGCAGCTACTTGTGCCCGTCATACACAGCCACTTCTGCCCATCAAATGCAGTCAGGCGCATCCCCCGGTTGTTACTTCACTAATCTCAAACAAACCTCCCCCCGGGGGGGAACCGGGTGTGGCGACACTTATCCAATGATGACACTTTTTCTCCCCCTCTTCTGTAGCGGCGGCTGTGGCTCCTGTGTCCGCTCGGCTCCTCATGCTTCCTCCGCCATGTCTCCTTTACCGCAAAAGCGTTAGGCATCCAATAGGATCGCCTAAAGCTTTGGCCAATCGGGAGACAGGTTTTACTGACCTGCCTGCTGATTGGCAAGGAGGAACTTTAGTGTGAAAATAGCCTCTGGCTCTAATCAAGTGCTTCAAAATACACACCCCGCCTATCCCCACCATAGAATTTCATGTGTCCAGCGTCCTGAAAGGGGCCAGGCACATGAATAGGGAGGGCGGCAGAGGTGACGTTATCCATGCATTGTGGGCCCACCATGCAGGGTCCACCACTGGTCTTTGATCTCTGTCAAGTGCTGGGGTCTGGATCGCCTCCGCTGCTTTTCCTCCAATCGGGCCAAAGAAGCTGAGTGCGAGTTTACCTATAGCCCTCACACTGGAGACTTGTACACCATCATCATGGCATCCCAGGATGGTGGGTACCAGGTCACGGGAGAGCAGAGCGCATGTATGACCCCATTTGGGGGTCACCAGTGGCTTATGGAGAAGGAGAGGGCCCCTGGGTGGACGTGGGAGAAGGAGACGGCACCTGGGTGTTTGGAGGAGGAGAAGAGGGTCCCTGGGGGAGAGAATGGTGTCCCCGTCCTCCGGGGCAGAGAAGGGTGTCCCCGTCCTCGCGGGGCAGAGAAGGGTGTCCCCGTCCTCGCGGGGCAGAGAAGGGTGTCCCCGTCCTCGCGGGGCAGAGAAGGGTGTCCCCGTCCTCGCGGGGCAGAGAAGGGTGTCCCCGTCCTCGCGGGGCAGAGAAGGGTGTCCCCGTCCTCGCGGGGCAGAGAAGGGTGTCCCCGTCCTCGCGGGGGAGAGAAGGGTGTCCCCGTCCTCGCGGGGGAGAGAAGGGTGTCCCCGTCCTCGCGGGGGAGAGAAGGGTGTCCCCGTCCTCGCGGGGGAGAGAAGGGTGTTACGTGGTCGTGCGCTGTGGCTCCCAAACAAAATTTACATCCTTTTTTTTCCCCCACAAATAGATTTCTTTTGGTAGTATTTGATCACCTCTGCGATTTTTATTTTTTGCGCAACAACTAAAAATAGACAAAAAAATTTGAAAAAAAATAGTTTTTTTTTTTGTAAATGAGTAAGTTTTCTCTTTCAATTACGGGCACTGATGAGGTGGCACTGATGGGCACTGATGGGCACCGATGAGGTGTCCCTGATGGGCACTGAGAGGTGGCGCTGGTATGCGGCACAGGTGGGCACTCATGGGTGGCACAGGTGAGCACTCATGGGTGGCACAGGTGGGCACTCGTGGGTGGCACAGGTGGGCACTGGGCATGGATTGGCACTGTGGGGTGGCACTGATGATCACTAAGGGGTGGCACTGATGGATCAATGTTGCCAATCAGTGCCCATTTGTGGGCACTGATTGGCATCTTTTTTTACTGCCCCTTTTTTTTTACTGACCTTTATTTAAAAAAAATGTAATTGCCCTTTATTTATTTTTTTAACTTCCCTGGTGGTCTAGTGTGGCGATCTGAGGGGGGGCTGCCCTGATAAACAATCAGCGCAAACCCCCCCTGTCAGGAGAGCCGCTGATCGGCTCTCGCGAGTGAGGAAGAGCCGTCAACAGCTCTTCCTGTTTACATCGTGATCAGCCGTGATTGGACTCGGCTGATCACGTGGTAACAAGGCTCCGCTGGAGACTGACACCCCGCATCATCGATCGCTGCGCGCCCGCACGAAATCCTGAGGACGTCAATAGATGTCCAGTCAGGATTTCATAACCACTTCTCGGACGTCAATATGCTATTGACCGGGCGGGAACTGGAAGTGGTTAAATGTTAAGTGATTCGTAGTGTGGGGGGAGGGGGGTGACCGAACTGTGTCCCTATGTACAGGGGACACAGCATCAGTCTCCTCTCTCAGCGTATACTGATCGGTTTGCGCTAAAGTTATTACGCCGAAAAAATAGGGGATAGCATTATGATTTTTTTTTTTTTTTTTTTTTTTTTTTACTAGTAGTGACGGCGATCTGCGATTTTTGTCAGACCTGCGATATTGCGGCGGACATATCGGACACTTTGACGCTATTTTGGGACCAATCACATTTATGCAGCTAACAGTGCTATGAATATGCACTATTTACTGTGTAAATGTGACTGGCAGGGAAGGGGTTAACTCTAGGGGCCGAGGAAAGGGTTACATTTATTCCCTGTGAGTGATTCTTAGTGTGTGTGGGGGGGGGGGGCTGACTGCTTCAATATCCCCGCCATTATTATTATTATTCCAGGGGCTGGCGTGTTTACTACAGGGGCGGGCGTGTGTTTACTACAGGGGCGTGTGTTTATTACTACGCCGCCCCGCGATTTGCCCGCTGTGTGCGAGCGCGCCGCCGTGGCCGAGCGCATAGACAGCTGACGATCAGCTGTTGCGTTCGGCTATTTTCGTAGAATATTACTGCGCATGCGCAGTTGATTCTGGAACAAATCTCATAGCGGAACAAGGCTGACAAGTCACCGGCTAGTGCAGGGCCGTCTTACTGAGCGGACTGGTTCCAATATAGGGGGATGTAGTATGTACTGCGCATGTGTAGTTTCCGGCCGGTGATGTAAAATTTCATCGGACCTATGAAAAAATCGGACCGCGTCACTTCCAGTGCTCGTACGTCAGAGCACAGCTGATCGCGGGTCCACGGCGCATGCATAGGCTTATTGAGGTCCGAGAAAAATATACACTCGGATGGGCGGGCGGAGGCGGAGCAACATTCTGAATGACATTATCTCCAGCACCGCCTCCAGCCCTGTCCCTAAGCACAGGCTTATTGAGGTTCGAGAAAAATATACACTCGGATGGGCGGGCAGAGGCAGAGCAACATTATGAATGACATTATCTCCAGCACCGCCTCCAGCCCCGTCCCTAAGCACAGGCTTATTGAGGTTCGAAAAAAATATACACTCGGATGGGCGGGCGGAGGCGGAGCAACATTCTGAATGACATTATCTCCAGCACCGCCTCCAGCCCTGTCCCTAAGCACAGGCTTATTGAAGTCCATGAAAAACATAGACTCGGGTGGGCGTCATCCTCCCAGCTGTAGTGATCACCCCCCCCACCCCACTGTCATCCTCCCAGCTGCAGCGATCAACCCCCCACCCCACTATCACCCCCCCAGCTGCAGCGATCACCCCCCACCCCACTATCATCCTCCCAGCTGTAGTGATCACCCCCCCCACCCCACTATCATCCTCCCAGCTGCAGCGATCAGCCCCCCCCCCACTGTCATCCTCCCAGCTGTAGTGAACACCCCCCCACCCCACTGTCATCCTCCCAGCTGTAGTGATCACCCCCCCCCCCCCCACACCACCACCATCCTCCCAACTGTAGGGATCAAGCCCCCACCACCACCACCATCCTCCCAGCTGTAGAGATCATCCCCCCCCCACCATCCTCCCAGCTGTAGGAGCACCCCCCCCCCCCCCAGGGATCACCCCCCACCATCCTCCTAGCTGTACGGATCACCCGCCCACCACCTCCATCCTCCCAGCTGTAGGAATTACCCCCCCCCCACGGATCACCTGCCCACCACCACCATCCTCCCAGCTGTAGGGAGCATCCCTCCATTTTGGGGGAGCAATTGCAGCCTCACTGTGCCCGCCATACGCAGCCAGTGTGCCCGTCATACGCAGCCACTTGTGCCCGTCATACGCAGCCACTTGTGCCCGTCATACGCAGCCACTTGTGCCCGTCATACGCAGCCACTTGTGCCCGTCATACGCAGCCACTTGTGCCCGTCATACGCAGCCACTTGTGCCCGTCATACGCAGCCACTTGTGCCCGTCATACGCAGCCACTTGTGCCCGTCATACGCAGCCACTTGTGCCCGTCATACGCAGCCACTTGTGCCCGTCATACGCAGCCACTTGTGCCCGTCATACGCAGCCACTTCTGCCCTTCAAATACATTCAGACGCATCCCCCGGCTGTCACTTCACTAATCCCAAACAAACCTCCCCCTGGGGGGGGAGGAACCTGGTGTGGCGACACTTATTGAATAACGGCACTTCCTCCCCCGCTTCTGTAGCGGCGGCTGTGGCTCCTGTGTCCGCTCGCCTCCTCAGGCTTCCTCCGCCATGTCTCCTTTTCCGCAAAAGCGTTAGGCATCCAATAGGACCACCTAAAGCTTTGGCCAATCGGGAGACTGATTGGCCGGTTTTACTAACCTGCCTGCTGATTGGCAAGGAGGAACTTTAGTATTTCATGTGTCCGGTGTCCTGAAAGGGGCCGGGAACATGAATAGGGAGGGCGGCAGAGGTGACGGGGGTGGTGTTCATGCATTGTGGGCCCACCATGCAACCATGCAGGGGCCACCACTGGTCTTTGATCTTTGTCAAGTGCTGGGGTCTGGATCACCTCCGCTGCTTTTCCTCCAATCGGGCCAAAGAAGCTGAGTGCGAGTTTACCTATAGCCCTCACACTGGAGACTTGTACACCATCATCATGGCATCCCAGGATGGTGGGTTCCAGGTCACGGGAGAGCAGAGCGCATGTATGACCCCATTTGGGGGTCACCGGTGGCTTATGGAGAAGGATAGGGCCCCTGGGTGGACGTGGGAGAAGGAGACGGCACCTAGGTGTTTGGAGGAGGAGAAGAGGGTCCCTGGGTGGCTAGGGAAGAAGAGGGTCCCTGGGTGGCTGGGGAAGAAGAAGAGGGTCCCTAGGTGGCTGGGGGAGAAGGAGAGCGAACCTGGGTGGTTGGCAGAGAAGGAGTGAGCCCATGGCTGTTTGAAGAAGGAGATGGGCCAAAATTGGAAGAGCTAGTCCTTGAGTGGTTGGAGGAGGAGAGGGGGACACCATTCTCTCCCCCGGAGGACGGGGACACCATTCTCTCCCCCCGGAGGACGGGGACACCATTCTCTCCCCCCGGAGGACGGGGACACCATTCTCTCCCCCCGGAGGACGGGGACACCATTCTCTCCCCCCGGAGGACGGGGACACCATTCTCTCCCCCGGAGGACGGGGACACCATTCTCTCCCCCGGAGGACGGGGACACCATTCTCTCCCCCGGAGGACGGGGACACCATTCTCTCCCCCGGAGGACGGGGACATGCGGTACGAGGGATAGAGGCGCATGGGGGACCAGAGCATCATGGGGGGGATAGAGGAGCAGGAGAGGGACAGAGAAGCGGGGGGGGGGCAGAGAAGCATGAGGGTACAGAGGAGCAGGGAGGGGGACAGAGGAGCATGGGGGCCGGCCGCCATGGGAGAGACCTGTCAAAGTGAAGTCCAGGGACAATATTTT
This sequence comes from Rana kukunoris, assembly GCA_029574335.1. NCBI lineage: Eukaryota > Metazoa > Chordata > Amphibia > Anura > Ranidae > Rana > Rana kukunoris. The sequence continues at coordinate 98,064,589 of CM056060.1, forward strand.
TGTCCGAGTCCAGCCCTGGTGTCCCCGTCCTCCGGGGGAGAGAAGGGTGTCCCCGTCCTCCCGGGGGAGAGAAGGGTGTCCCCGTCCCTCCGGGGGAGAGAAGGGTGACCCATAACTCTAGAGAGAGAGGGGTGTCCTCATCCTCAGGGAAGAAGGGTGGCACCCTCTCCTCCTCCAACCAGCCAAGGACTAGCTCTTCCAATTTTGGCCCATCTCCTTCTTCAAACAGCCATGGGCTCACTCCTTCTCTGCCAACCACCCAGGTTCGCTCTCCTTCTCCCCCAGCCACCTAGGGACCCTCTTCTTCTTCCCCAGCCACCCAGGGACCCTCTTCTCCTCCTCCAAACACCCAGGTGCCCTCTCCTTCTCCATAAGCCACCAGTGACCCCCAAATGGGGTCATACTTGCGCTCTGCTCTCCCGTGACCTGGTACCCACCATCCTGGGATGCCATGATGATGGTGTACAAGTCTCCAGTGTGGGGGCTATAGGTAAACTCGCACTCAGCTTCTTTGGCCCGATTGAAGGAAAAGCAGCGGAGGTGATCCAGACCCCAGCACTTGACAAAGATCAAAGACCAGTGGTGGCCCCTGCATGGTTGCATGGTGGGCCCACAATGCATGGACACCGCCCCCGTCACCTCTGCCGCCCTCCCTATTCATGTGCCCGGCCCTATTCAGGACACCAGACACATGAAATACGAAAGTTCCTCCTTGCCAATCAGCAGGCAGGTCAGTAAAACCTGTCTCCTGATTGGCCAAAGCTTTAGGTTATCCTATTGGATGCCTAACGCTTTTGTGGAAAAGGAGACATGGCGGAGGAAGCCTGAGGAGGCGAGCGGACACAAGAGCCACAGCCGCCGCTACAGAAGCGGGGGAGGAAGTGCCGTCATTCGATAAGTGTCGCCACACCCGGTCCCCCCCCCCCCCGGGGGAGGTTAGTTTGGGATTAGTGAAGTGACAGCCGGGGGATGCGTCTGACTGTATTTGATGGGCAGAAGTGGCTGTGTATGACGGGCACAAGTGGCTGCAAATAGTGGGCACACTGACTGCATACGACGGGCAAAAGTGGCTGCGTACGACGGGCACAATGGCTGCGTACGACGGGCACAATGGCTGCGTACGACGGGCACACTGGCTGCGTACGACGGGCACACTGGCTGCGTACGACGGGCACACTGGCTGCGTACGACGGGCACACTGGCTGCGTATGGCGGGCACACTGGCTGGGTATGACGAGCACAGTGAGGCTGCAATTGCTCCCCCAAAACGGAGGGAGGCTCCCTACAGCTGGGAGGATGGTGGTGGTGGGCAGGTGATCCGTACAGCTGGGAGGATGGTGGTGGGGGGGGGGGTGATCACTGCAGCTGGGAGGATGATAGTAGGGTGGGGGGGGGTGATCGCTACAGCTGGGAGGATGATAGTGGGGTGGGGGGTGATCGCTACAGCTGGGGGGATGATAGTGGGGTGGGGGGTGATCGCTGCAGCTGGGAGGATGATAGTGGGGTGGGGGGGGTGATCGCTGCAGCTGGGAGGATGATAGTGGGGTGGGGGAGTGATCGCTGCAGCTGGGAGGATGATAGGGGGGTGGGGATGGTGATCGCTACAGCTGGGAGGATGATAGTGGGGTGGGGGGGGGTGATCGCTACAGCTGGGAGGATGATAGTGGGGTGGGGCAGGGGGTGATCGCTACAGCTGGGAGGATGACAGTGGGGTGGGGGGGGTGATCGCTGCAGCTGGGAGGAGGATAGTGGGGGGGGGGTGATCGCTGCAGCTGGGAGGATGATAGTGGGGTGGGGTTTGATCACTACAGCTGGGAGGATGATAGTGGGGTGGGGGGGGTGATTGCTGCAGCTGGGAGGATGATAGTGGGGTGGGGGGGGTGATCACTACAGCTGGGAGGATGACAGTGGGGTGGGGGGGGTGATCACTACAGCTGGGAGGATGATAGTGGGGTGGGGGGGTGATCGCTGCAGCTGGGAGGATGATAGTGGGGAGGCAGGAGCAATATCGCAGACTGGTTTTGTAGATGAAAAGTGCTGGTGTTGTATAGTGTGTTTTATGAAATGTATGTTAATTATATATATTTGATTATTTTGCTTGATGGTCCTAAGGTGTTTATTCATATATTTGTTTTGTAAGTAGTGAGCAGATTTGGTGTGGAAGTGCATTGGAGTCTTTTAATGTGTTTAAAATAGAAAGAGTACTGGAGTGATGGAGGAGGTGGATGGAAAGAGAAAGGAGTGAGTTAGGGTCCTTTCACACATACACGTTCAGGTCTGTCTGACAGTTTTTCAGGCGGACCTGATGAGACGCTCCATTCACCTCTATGGAGTGACGGATGTCAGTGGTGACATGTCCGCTGGCATCCAATCTACTAATCCAGGTGGATGTAAACCCTATTTTCTATCCGTCTGGCAAATAGGATGAAAACGGACAGGCGGATCTGTTTTCATCCCATCCCCCATAGAGGAGTGCGGAGCTCTAAAAAGGTCCATTTCTCCATTGTGAGCAGAGACAGACCTGTCATTTGTTGGCAAAGCGGGGCTCAACAGAGCAATCCCTTTGTTATTGTGATGAGAATGTTAAACTTTAAAATGGAGGTTCCCCTAAAAATAAACTTTTAACATTGCATTTATCATATTAATGACATCTAGAATCGGCAGTTTTTTTTTTGTTTTTTTTAAATCCATACGTACGTACCGTTTCCTACAGGTAGTCTCACCGCTGCTTCCGGGTATGATGGTCAGGGATGGGCGTGCCTACTTGATTGACAGGCATCCAATCGACGCATACAGCGTGTCACGAGATGCCGAAAGTGTTAGCATACAAGGTTTGTATTATATGAGCAACATCTACTAGATGTCATTGCTGTGTGCCTATTACATTATATGATCACTAGATGGCAGTGTTACGTTTGGTAGTTCATGTTTTGTCCATGCACAAAAAGTAATAAAGTTCAGTTCCTGTTTCCACGACCTACAGACTGTCTGCCTGTAATTTGTTTAGCTCCAAAAGCTTATGTCTAACAGGTTATGGGCCCAGAGCATGTTACAGAAGCCCAGGATATAATACAGATCACCCCTGGATATAGCCAGATACAGTGAGCTAGAGCAATTCAGTGCAGAAGACAGCAACAGAAAGACAAACAGCAGTAATGGCAGCTGCCATCCCCTCAGCAAAGTTCTCCATTGCAAATCTGACAAATCAGAACTACCAATCTTGGAAATTCAAGATGAAAATGCTGCTTATAAGAGAAGGTACGTGGAAATGCATAAATGAACAAAGACCTGCACAGCCCACAGAGGAGTGGTTAGACAGAGATCAGAAGGCGCAAAGCACAATCTCCCTGTGCATAGATGATGATCAAATCATACATATATGTAACTGTCAAACTGCTAAAGACATGTGGGAAGAGTTACAGAAAGCACATGAAAGAGTTAATCTCAGCAATAAACTGTATTTAATCAGAAAGCTCTATCAGACTAAGCTACAGAAAGACCAGGACATGCAGGACTATATAAGACAGACCTTAGAGATGGTGGAGAGACTGCGAGGGATTGGAGAAGAGATGAAAGATTTCCATGTTGCAGCGCTATTATTAAGTGGACTTCCTGAAAGTTATGAGACACTTGTCACAGCAGTAGATGCACGTCCAGATGATGATCTGACACTGGAATATGTTAAAGGCAAGCTTGTGGATGAATACAAGCGCAAAACTGAAAGCATGAGTACTGTGAGTGTGTGTTCAGAGATGGCTTTAAAGACAAGATACAAAAATAAACACAGTAACGTGCAGCTAGAAAAGCGGGAATGCTTTGTGTGCAAGAAACCAGGACATCTAAAAGCAGATTGTAGAATCTGGAAAGCTAGAATGCAAAAACAAAGTGCATTCCAACAAGCTAAGAATGTCATAGAAACAAAGGAGTATGCATTCGGATCCAAAAATTGTGTCACCTCTGTGCAAGCATGGTGTGTGCGCTACAAGTCACATGACAAATAACCGAAGTTTCTTCGCTCAGCTTGACGAAAGCAAAACAGAAGGGATAACTACAGCTAATGGACAACTCATGAAATCAGTGGGAATAGGAGATGGCTTTCTATACTGTCCTATCTCTCCAGATATCACTAAAAGGATCCATATGAGGAATGTTCTGTATGTGCCAGATCTTGAAAGCAACCTTTTGTCAGTAAAGAAACTCACTAACCAAGGCAATGTAGTCACATTTCAGGGTGACAGTTGTATCATAACAAAAGGGGATTGCTTGCTTGCAAAGGCTAAAATCATAGATGAACTATATCAGTTGAACTGCAGTGAAATGGTTAAAATAGCCAAAGAGGATAAACATTCAAACTGCATCCACACTTGGCACAGACGATTGGGACACAGAAATTCTGATACAATAAAGAAAATAGCTGAGAATAACTATGCAAGCGGTATTAAGATTAATCCATGTGATCACACAATGATTTGTACCAGCTGTATTAAAGGAAAAATGGCAAGGACACCTTTTCCCAAGCAGACAAACGGCAAAGTTCAAAAACCTCTGGACTTAATACATTCAGATCTTTGTGGTCCAATGAAAACTATGACTCCAGGAAAGAAAAAGTATTTCCTGACCTTCATTGATGAATACTCCAGATATACCATAGTATTTCTACTTCACAATAAGGATGAAGTGCCAGAGAAATTAGAGTATCTCGCTCAAGTAAATAATATTTTCGGCAGAATGCCCAGAGTACTACGAACAGACAATGGCTCAGAATATACAAGTGGTAAAACACAAGCCATTCTCAGGAAGCATGGAATTATGTTCCAGACAACAGTTCCATATAACCCGGAGCAAAATGGAGTTGCAGAGAGAATGAACCGCACACTGTGTGAAAGTGGGAGGAGCATGCTATTTGATGCTGATATGCCAACTACATTCTGGGGAGAAGCTATCACAACTGCATGTTATCTTCAAAATCGTTTGCCGGGAAAAGCAACAACAAAAACTCCATATGAACTATGGAACAAAAGGAAACCAGATTTAAGGCACATTAAAAATTTTGGAAGTAAAGCCTATGTACACATTCCAAAAGAAAAACGTACAAAATGGGATGCATGTGCAAAAGAAGGTGTACTTGTGGGGTACAGTGAATCTCAAAAAGGATACAGGATTTTACATCAAGACACGAACAAGGTAACAGTCAGCAGAAGTGTGATTATTGATGAAACTTCTATGTGCTCAAAGTTTGAACAACAGACACAAACTATTCAAACTGAGAAAGAATCAACACCAGTCACTCAAGAAAATAAGGAAAGTGATACAGAAATAGAAATTACTGCAGAAGAATCAAAACCTGAATCTGAACCAGAAATACCTTCAGTCAGAAAATCAATCAGAATCAATAAAGGTGTTCCAGCTGAACGTTTATCTTACATAGCTTGCAGAGCTGTTCAAACTGAACCAGGTTCATGGAAAGAGATGCAGAAACTGCCAATGCATGAGAAACAAGTATGGAATAAAGCCGCTGATGAAGAAATGACATCACTCGAAGATCTCCAGACATGGACACTTTCAGAGCTACCTCAAGGTAAACATGCCATAGGATGTAAATGGGTTTTTAAAACCAAATGTAACTCTGAAGGCAAAGTCTGTCGGTACAAGGCAAGGCTGGTTGCTAAAGGTTACTCACAGAAGTTTGGTGAGGACTATGATGCTACTTTTGCTCCAGTTGCTAAACAAAGTACTTTCAGAACACTAATGACAGTGGCTGCCATGCGTACAATGATTGTGAAACATCACGATATTAAGACAGCTTTTCTTAATGGTGATATTGAAGAAGAAATTTACATGTCACAGCCAGAAGGATATTTGAAAAAGGGACAAGAGCATCTTGTCTGCAAGTTGAATAAATCTCTTTATGGCCTTAAACAATCAGCTCGAGCATGGAACCTGAAGATTAATCAATTTCTACTAAATGAAGGATTTACAAGAAGCAAAGCTGATCCGTGCCTATACGCTAAACAAGTAGACACTGAGTGGATGTATCTGCTAATTTATGTTGATGACCTGATCATTGCTCACAAAAATAATAATGAAATTGCAAAGTTAACAGGAGTACTCAACAAGCACTTTGAAACTAAAGACCTAGGTGAAGTGACATATTATCTTGGAATTGACATCCAGCGTGAGATGGAAGTTTCCTGTTGAATCAGAGCGCAAAAATTGAATCTATTCTTCAGCAATTCAACATGACAGAGGCGAAAGGAGCAAGCACACCTATGGACACAGCCTATCCAAAGTTAGAAGGAGAAGATTATCTTCTCACATCCAATGAACAATACAGACAAGCAGTGGGGGCACTTCTCTACATTGCAACCACTACACGTCCAGACATTGCAGCCAGCATGTCTCTTCTTTGCAGGCGAGTTGATAAACCACGTATAAGAGATTGGAATGCGATCAAAAGAGTTATGAGATATCTGAAACAGACACAAGACTTAAATTTGAAACTGTCAGCAAGTGGTGATTTAAACCTCGTGGGATATGTGGACTCCGATTGGGCAGGTGATCACAGCACACGCAAATCCACAAGTGGTTACTTATTAAAATTGGGAAACAGTCCTATATCATGGTCCAGCAAGAAACAGATGTCAGTGGCATTGTCCTCTACAGAAGCTGAATACATATCTGCAGCTTATGCCAGTCAAGAAGTTGTGTGGTTACAACAATTACTCAAGGATCTTGGAGAAGCAACATCAGAACCTACTGTCTTATTTGAGGATAATCAGGGTTGCATTAAGCTTGCAACAAGTGAGAAGATTAATGGAAGAACCAAGCACATCGATGTCAGACATCATTACATTCATGACTTAGTTGATCAGAAAGTGATTGAACTTGTGTATTGTGAAATGGAAAAAATGATTGCTGATGTTTTGACAAAACCACTAGCTAGAAACAGATTTGTTGATCTTAGATCAGAAATGGGATTGACATAGATAGTAGTTGTTGAGTGGGGGTGTTAGCATACAAGGTTTGTATTATATGAGCAACATCTACTAGATGTCATTGCTGTGTGCCTATTACATTATATGATCACTAGATGGCAGTGTTACGTTTGGTAGTTCATGTTTTGTCCATGCACAAAAAGTAATAAAGTTCAGTTCCTGTTTCCACGACCTACAGACTGTCTGCTTGTAATTTGTTTAGCTCCAAAAGCTTATGTCTAACAGAAAGAAGCCGAACGTTGGTGCGCAGGCGCCGTATACAGCCGCACCGACGTTGGGGTTCTTTTGGCATCTCGTGACGCGCTGTATGCGTCGATCGAATGACCATCATACCCGGAAGCGGCGGTGAGACTACCTGTAGGAAACAGTACATACGGACAGATTTTTTTTTAAATAAACAGCCGATTCTAGATGTCATTAATATGATAAATGCAATGTTATAAGTTTATTTTTAGGGGAACCTCCACTTTAAGCAGAAGTAGTGCAGCTGAATGGGAGAATTATTCCAACTCTGCTACATTGGTCTTAAAATTCCCGTTTCAATTTCCTGTAATTCTCTCTTTGAGTAGACCCTATAATCTGATAAGTAGGCGAAGATTAAGCGGAGTGGGTGGGGCTTCGGGGAAGTGAGTGTGGTAATTAATTAATAGCTGTGCTGCAAAGTGTCCCTGGAATTTTTTTTCAAATGTTGGCAACTATGCAAGAATATGAAATATTAATAATATTCTTCAATACCCACATCTAAATTGAGGGCTAGAACCCTTCAAACAAACTTTCATAGATCCACAACAGTACATGCTATCGAAACAGCGACTTCACCGTTAGGTTCACAGAGGCCGCGCCTCTCCATCAGTATGTTTATAACTTAAAAATGTGGGCATGTCAGCCATTTACAAAAAGAGGTTCTCTGTGCAAATGAAATCACTGGCGAATATATAAAAAAATTTGAGGCCAGTTATACAGGCATTCCCTGAAATGGCGGCAAAGATCTCAGTTAAGCCATGCGACTTTAAAGTCGCCATTGCGTGAAAGGGGCCTTAGGCTTCATGTACACTAAACTGCACATGATTGGGTGATGAAATCAGCAGAGCTTCCCCTCATTTTCGATCCTCCCCTCAGACTGAAGTTCAAGCCTCATAGCTTATGAAAAAAAATAGAAATACATGCCGTGCAGAAAACGCATGGGGATGCTGAATGGTTGAATCGCTATGCCCACACCAAGGCATTCATCATAACCACTACACTATGTTTAGGACATAAAATAAGTTTGGCACGCTTCAGTACCTGTGTGTTCCCCCCCCCCCCCCCTCAAAAAAAGGATGTTTGTTGGTACATATTAAAAAAAAATAACAGGGTTACATACATTTTTCCATAACCCATTAAATGAAAACAAAAACAAACAAACAGTTTAGACAGTCGCACCAATGAGAACAACATTGGATTGTTATAAAGACATGCCGAGAATAGATGCAGTCTCTCACATTCCATAAGCCCAGGGGGAGAACTGACCGTTAAGTCACCTGGGCACTGTCCGGGGGCCCCACGCCACTAGGGGGCCCCATCAGGGTTGCCAGACTCAGTAAAACCAGGGATAGTATGTAAAAATCTGTGTTTTTTTTTTTGTTTTTTTTTTACATCTGTCCCTGATATGTCCGAAACTGACAAATTCAGAGGGATGGTTATCTATTTTCAATCCATCCATCTGGCGGATCGGATAAAAACAAACATACAGGTGATCTCCCCGTAGACGAGAGGGGAGCTCTGGCAGTGAGCAGAGATGGACCTGTTCATCCACCTGTTCAGCAGGGATCAGCTGAACAATCCCCAATGAGCAGACTCAGCTGTCAGGTTTGTAAAACAGCGATCTCATAACCAATTCAACCACATACAGTTTGTAGTGCAGACTTGCAAAAAAAAATAGGATAAAAGGCATGTTCCTGAACTTTTTTTTTTTATCTCATGGTTGCTGTGAAATTGTGTGAATGAAGATTCAATGCAGTGCACGTCATCTCTGCTTGGATTTATTGAATGAGTTTACAAAAAAAATATATAAGAATATACATTCTCATGCTACATAACTAAGCTTCATTTCATACTGACTAAATTAATGTATCAAATAACTTTTACTTAGATTTTAATTCCAAAAGTATTTTATTAAACGTTTATCGAAATTAAAATCACATTTAAAAAAAAGGATTTTTCATTAAAATCATTGATTTTCATTCACACTGATTTGATTCATGTCACCCCTCCCCCACAGGAACACCAGAATTCCACTGGTATGCAAGTTTTGTTCCAAACTGCAGAATTCCCTCTCTGTGCATCTCGGGCGAACTTGCAGGAAAAGTGCTAGTAAAGATGAGATCAAGAGGCTTGTGGGAGGAGGCGCGGTCCAGCATGCGGCAACTGATTGGAAACCTCAGCATTGTCCATTATGCCGATCTCGACCATGATAGCAGTTCTAGCACACCACAGGTGTTTTTGGCGCACTTCCTTGGGTCCGAGGGAAGTGTCATACTTCAATCTGCAGGAAGACATCGGTAAGTGGTCAAAGTTTTAAATGCTTATAACAATATTTAAACCTGTGACACTATAATGGCATAAAAAGTAAACCCCAAGCCTCTAATTTTTATGACACCAATTTGAGTGAATAATGTAGATAAACTGTAATTACCAGTGCAATTGTTTTTACATTACAGCTATATGGATCAGACACTTGGTCATCTTTTGCGCATGCACGGATCTGTGTGTACTGATAGACTTACCTGTACCCTAAGAAATTTGTTAACCTGTATAATATGTTTTTGTTTTTTTGCAAATAAAAAGTAAACCTCTTCTAAACTATATTCTAGCTCTCAAGTTCCAGTGGAGGAAGTCCAGGAAGATGCCATTGGAGCGGGTGAAGCTCTGGAAGGAAGACAACATCCAGGGTAAGCCTGTTGTGGTTAAAGAGGAAGTTATATATGTGCAAATACAAATTAAAGTCAGCAGCTACAAAAATGTAGCTGCTGACTTTTAATAGGACACACACCTGTCCATGGATCCAGCACTGTCTTGACCTTGGCTAGTTCTTCACTAGCCTACAGGTTCCTGTCACCCTAACTGTGTGCAGTTACTTATGCACCTTTTTTGCCTCAAATCCAACTGTCCACTGTGCATTCAGGAGCTGGGCTTTGTGAATTGTCCAGCAGTCTTCTGGAAACTGTGATGTGTCCCTGAAGGGTGGAGGGAGAAAGAGCACTTATTTTCTGTCTGTACTGGGTACCTGCCCCCCCACACACACAATTTAAAAAAATGCAAAATATTAGAGGAGGGCTCCAAAACATTTCCTTTTGGGTGGTGTTTCATTACTTTAAAAGTCAGTTTTTACACAACATTTTTATTATTGTATCATGCTTTGTAGCTGTTTAAACTATACTTGCTTAGGATTACTTGCATTTTCATATTATCTATTTTGTTTGGTGGAGTCCAATTTGTAGAGAATTGAGAATATTTAGTCCATGTAGTTTCTGTCACTTTTGGAATTTGTCAGATTTGAGGTATTTGAACATGCTTTTTAAATGAAAGTAGGATAAAAACACAAATTAAAAGTTGGAATCCTAGCCTATATTTCCTGACGCCAAGACATGGCAGCATACCTATGATATAGCCCCGCCCCTATATCCGCCCACAGGACACGTGATAACTCTCTATAAAACTCTGACTGAGAGCTAGCTCCCCCATTCTCCTTTTTGTCCTTAAAAATATCAGCCTACAGACAGTTTCATTCAGGATACGCCCTTACCTGCCGACTATGTCGAAGTTCCGGCTGGGTTCAGCCTCTCCCAGTTCGAGGTCCCACATCTTAGGCACGCTAAATGCACCAACAAGGTGGGGAACCCCTTCTGGTGGTCTTCTGGGGTTGAGGTGTTCTCTAATCAGAGACGACAGTCCTCCTTTGGCATTGCCGGCGATGGAGTCTGATTTGAGCAAGCTGGGACTGCATGATGACTTCTTTCCTATGGAAGCCCTTTTCCAGGTCTGTCAGTTTCTTTCTTGTTCTCATGTCTTTAAAAGCCCTATACACACTGCAACTTTTGTTGTCTTATTTCCTTTAGAGTTGCCAGGTCCATGTGGTGCCTGCCTGATTGCATACAGGTTAAGGCTTTAGGGTTTGGCCTCATGTTGTGTGGTTTTGATAAATCTGAAGGGTAAAATCTGCAGAAGATTGTATGGTGTGTAGCCAGCTTAAGGTGTCCTTTTGTGTGGATGGGTGTTGGCCTTCCTAATTGTATCAGAGTAGAGGTAGGAGAGGACTGAGTCTCAGGTGATCCAATTGCAGGGAGCAGCTAATGAATGCCTTTGCTTTTAAACATCTCCTTCTGAGGTAAGTCTTATCTATCCTAGTAATGGGGATATATGGGGGAGAGAGGAGTAAGGAGCAATGTATTACTAGGGGGATGGGGGTTCTGCCAGATTATTTTTACTATTTGTAAAAAAAAAAAAAATGCTGAGATATATGTATATTTTTCTCTTTCACTTCCCTTATTTCTGTGGTCATGCAGTCCCCCCATGCACCTTTCAGTAACTCCCATCAGCATGAGCCTACTGCCACATAACAAAGACCACCCCACTATCAGGTGGAGGGCCAACTTTTGGTAAGTAAGAAGACGCGGGAGAAAAGAGTGCATTGAGCCCTGATGAGCGTGCCTTCTTATCTGTTGCAACCCCGGCCGCTCACACCCGTTTAAGGAGGTCCAGAGGCCCTCTCTGGATCATCAGGATTTTCAGGGCGGAAGATGTCTCCTCCAGTCCTGGCAGACCCCAGTACAAAGGGTGCAAATGTACGCTTAAGAGAACGCACACAGCTTCTCCTCTGAGGGCTCAGCGCCCGAAAGGCGAATGTTGGTCATGTGGAGATGACCCTATGCCTGGAATGCTACTTTGCAGCGACTGCTTCAGGCAGCCTGCCAGAGAGGAGTTTGGGAGTCAGCAGGTGTCACCTTGCTCAGCAAAATAGTTCCCAACCCCCTGGCTGAATTTTCCAGTCATCTCAGGCAGCCAGGGGCAGAAGTGGATGGACAGTATGGGCACTACACCAGGTCTAAACCAAGCCATTCAACCCTCTCTAACTGGAGGGGTACCAGGCACTTCGGGGGTGACTCCAGCCCAGGCTAGTTCCCCAAACCCAGTATTGTAGCCAACCTTTCAGGCAGAGGGAGATGATATTGCCTCCTCCTCAACAGAAGATCCGGAAGGTTGAGGCTTTGTTTTATGCTAATATCCTCATTTGTTATGGCAGTAAAGCTGCACTGTAATGGGTGGATCCAGTACCTCCTCCAAAGAAGGAGAAAGCCTGTTATTACACACCGTACAATCTGATTTAAAATTGTGGGACAATCGCTGTTCAATATGCATTAGGTACCGTTATTCTTTCAGGGCACCCCAAATGCCATGCGATTCTGCTGTAATAAGTCACATTGGAGAACGCACCTTTCAAAACATTGTGCAGAGTTGGTCGCCCTCAAATAGGAGCAGGGGCTTCTGTTTGCGCACATAGGGCAACCAAGTGAATGGGCCGCACCCATGCGATTTACATCATTGTGTACAAATCGCTCTTTGAAAATCGCATTGCATATACATTGGTCTACTCTAAGTGACAAATTCAAATACCTCTGAAAGGTGACCTTAGCACAGATTGCCTTTTAGGGCAATGGCAGATCATGCTGCAAGTGTGAGCAAGCCTTTGGGTTCCATAGGAGGAATCTAAAGAAGCAGGTAAGCTACCTTTTTTCTCTTAGGACAGAAATAGGAAGCCTGTTTTCAGAGAGGAATGAGAAAGGGAGAGAGAAAATCCTCCTCAACCAATAGGTTGCAGAAGTTGTTTCCACTAATGGGGAAGGATGCGACTCCTTTATCTACCCTCCAACAGTGGATGCGGCAGTCACCAGACTGACCAAGAATGTGACACTTCCGATGGAAGGTTCTTCCTCCTTTCACAAGATCCTTGTGAGACGCATTGCTTTCACATCCATAGCAAGTGCTATGTGAGTATGTGGGCGCAGAACTTTGAGTATGCGATTAAACCCAGCTGCCAAAGAGAAGAGTCATCAAGGCTCTTGACGAGATGGCTTTCAGTGGACTCTACAGGTGAGGCAGCTATAGACATCATTCGATGGTTATCCAGAGCCATGCTTGGCTCAGTCGCAGCCAAAGGTGCACTGGGGCAAATCCTGGGCGGCTGGCCCATCCTCAAAGCTGAATTGCTGTAAGCTGCCTTCTGATGGGAAGGCGCTGTTTTGTCAAAATACTGGAAACTATCTTCTCCAGGCTTATAGGAGGAAGATCAGATCTTCTGCCCCAGGATCAAAGAGCCAGAGGGGGCAACCATTCAAAGGAACACCAAACAGGTACTGCGATTTTGGAGGCTTTCGCCCATCCAAGGGCGTCGGAAGACCCATGCGGCTCCCCAAGATACTCAGAAGCCCTTTTAACGCCAGGCCTGCCCAGGAGGCAGTTGGAGCCAAGTGGCTCAAAGTGACCCAGTTCCGGTAAGACCACTACCAAAGAATGGCGATTTCAGGCCATGTAAGAGAAGAAATGGCTGCGCATCCAGGAATTTCAATATTCCTTTTATTGTCTAAAGTGGTGACCCCTAAAACACCAACACAAGGTCACATAGACGCTTTTCACACATTCATTTTGTGCTTAATCATTTCCAATGGCAAGGCCGTTATTGGTTATTTAATCGGCAGCCTCCAGAACTACCTCAAGAGGCTGAATCAATCTATACGGATAGACTCAAGATGGAGTCTCTCCATACCATAAATCCAGGTCATTCAACAAGGTTACTGGAGGATTTCAGTGGACCTGCAGTATACCTATCGGCATGTCCTGGTCCTTCAGTCATACCAACCGTTTTGAGTCGGGGGGCAAGCATTGCCAAAACTAGTTGGTGCCTATGCGGAATATGCTCTACCTAGGGGCCTTGTTTAGTACTCAGGCAGTTTCAGTTTCTTTGCCACCTCAAACTCCCTAAAGTCAGGGAGAGGTTCCAACAGGCGTTGGCTGCACCAGTGTTGTCAGCATCCCAGTGCATGAGTCCTCTCGGGACAATGGCTTTTGTATTCCGAGGATCCCTTGGGCTCACTGGAAACTCAGTTTTCCAACAAGGCTTCTGGACGCAATGGAAGCATTTTGTCTAGCCAGAGGCACCAGGGTTCTGGTGATTAAAAAAAAAAAAAAAAGATAAACTGCTAAATGGCTTAGTCTATTAGGGCTGTAGCCATGGATCACTATTGCTACAGATACCAGCACAGCAGGGTGGGACACCACCTGTGAGCATCTCAGGATTCAGGGCAGGTGGGAATTTCCCACTCAGGGCCTAGTTTCCATATTCTGGAACTTCTACCAGCATTGACATTGAATACTTTACTGTCACACACATAGGGTATGCCAGTCCTACTCTGTCTGGACCACATGGCAGCAGTCCCATATACAGCGACAAGGCGACATGCACAGCCAGTCCCTCCTGGGAGAGGTGGAACCAATCCTGGCTTTGGCCCAGCAATATCTCCCAGATTTGAGAGCCATATATCTTCCAGCCTATCAGAATTTGGAAGCGGATTGTCTATCCGGGCAATTCAAGGATCCCAACGAAATGGTCCCTTCACCCTGAAGTGTTCCAAGGGATCATCCACGAGTGGAGGTTCGCTCAACTGGATCTGTTTTGCCTCATCGGCCTGCTACAAGGGGAACTGGTTTCTCTCACGCTACCCTCATCCATTAGTGGAGGGGACAGATGCCTTTACCAAGCCTTGGGTTGGGCAAATGACCTATACCTTCCCTCCAGGAATTTTAGGATTAAAGAAATTGTTGAGCCTGACAGTCATCACAGGTCTTCCTTACTGGCCTCACAGACCATGGGTCTCTCTGGCAATGGGTATCAGTGTGTGCATACCGATAATTCTGCCTGTGACTCCTCATCTCCTCTTATCTGAGGGAGATGCACTACATCGGCAACCATCACATCTAAATTTAGCAGCCTGGAAATTGTAAGGCAGAGGTTACAAGAGTTTTCCAGAGGGGATTAGAACTCTGCAGAATTCTTCGAAGGGATCAATCGATGCTATCTACTCCAGAGTATGGATTAGGCCCACAAGCTTTGCAGCTGGGCATCAGTTTGACTCTTGTGACCCAAATTTTATCTCAAATCCTGTCTTTTCTACAATCTGAATTGGATTTGGAGCTCAGTTTGCGTAAGGTGAAAATTTCTGCCATCTTGGCTTTTTCCCCCCAAAAAAAAAAATGGGCAGCAAACCTGCTGATGGATCACTTCATGAGAGGTACTTGGACTATGCCTTCCCAAGAGAAATAGGTTTCCTTTAATGGAACCTGGCAGCAGTCCTCAATTTTCTAGCAAACCCTCATTGTACTCTTGACAGAAGACTGCTCTTCATGGGAGATCTCCTTTAAAATCAGCCTTTTATTAGCCTTGATTTCAGGGGAGAGTGCGTCGACTCCAAAATTTGGGGCGACAGAGCCTCATTCCATGTTCTTCCGAGACAGGGTTGGGCTGAAGTCTTTTTGTTCCAAAGCATGACATCCATGTTTTTGTCTTTTCAGTGAATGGGTGCTTCCAGCCTTCCCAGTGCAATCAGATGCCGATCTGCTCAAGTTAGGCTTTGAGGACTTTGGAATGTCCATCTCAGGCTACTTCTACATTCAGAATGTTTAAGATTTAAAGAGTAAGTGGCTTCGGCCTGAACCATCTCGGCCTGAATCGTGAAAATACTCACTGGGCATGTGGAGGCGGTAAGGATCCTCCAGAGATGGTTAGAGCTCATCGCTCAACCAGGGTGATGTCATCTTCTTGGATAGCCCAGGCAGGGTTGTCTCTGTAGACAGTCTGCAAAGAGGCAAGCTGGTCATCACATTATATGTTCTTAATACACCACAGGGTGGATCTAGCAGCTCTTACTACGGTAGAGTTTGGGAGGAAGTTTATCCAAGCTTCTTTGTCTTTTTTAAGTTACAGCATTAAACCCTCCCTCTAGAAAGCTCTTCATGTATCATAGGTATGCTGCCATGTCTGGCGTCAGGAAAATGGAAGATTGTATCAAATACTTACCGTAATTTTCCTTTCCTGATGCCAAGACATGGCAGCATACGAACCCTCCCTCTGATATTTTGTACTTTATACGGAGAATGGGGGAGCTAGCTCTCAGTCAGAGTTTTATAGAGAGTTATCACGTGTCCTGTGGGCGGATATAGGGGCGGGGCTATATCATAGGTATGCTGCCATGTCTTGGCATCAGGAAAGGAAAATTACGGTAAGTATTTGATACAATTTTCCATTTTTCTGTTTTGAGTGGAACCCCGTTGTTGATCATTTTGAATTTACTGCATCAAAGAGTCTGACTGTTTTAAAGATGCCTACAGTAGGAGAAAATATAAATAGTTTTTGCTTGAATTACAGAGCTCAAGGTCAGGCGAAGGTAGTTGAGGACGGTGCCACCGGAGGGGATGAAACGGCAGTAGAGTGAAGAAGACAACCAAGGTAATACACCACTTCAGTATGGCCCTGTAAATGTTAGTTTTGTTTATAGATTGTTTTGTTTATAGGCTGTAGAATAAAGTTTATACTATTTTGTGTAATATTATAAGTGTAACTGGCTATAAAGCATAATGGAAAAAATATCTCATCCAGAGTGTTATTTTAAGTGTATTTTTTTGTGTGTGCGTGTATTCGAGAGAGGAGCCGGACTGCAGGAGTTGGGAGTAGGCAGGCCTCCCCCAGAGGCAATCTGCCATCTTTCTCCATGCCCCCAGGTGGCAGGGTGTAAGGGGGTCCTCCCACACAGCCCGCCCTACCTGCTCCGCTTTGAACCCCAACGGGGCAGAGGGACTCCTATGAGGGAGTGAGGATCTAGCCCGCTCAGCCAGTCCTGTTGGTCCTTCGCCTCTCTTTTTTTGAGACCGCGTGGCCAAAGTGCGTGCATGTTAACCCAATTTCGAGTGCGTTTAAGTGTGGTGTTTTTTTTTGTGGGAGGGGGGTGGGCGTACTAAGCGCAGGCTTGCCTGGCATAGCACACCCACCGGGAGCCGGGCTGAGACCACCAAACTCCATTCACATGCAGCCGAGACCGGGATCCGAACCCTTGGCTGCAGAGGTGAACGGCTTGTCAGCGCAGTGCCAATCGCGTTGAGCCACCGCAGCTCCTGACATTTTTATTTTATTTTACCTATATTTTGGGTGCAGTCCCATTTGCTGAGATCCTTGTAAATTTCAATCCGTCTTCGAGTCCAGGACTACACCCAAATCTAATTGAGGTTTTGTTAAAAAAAAAAAAAAATATAGCACTGGACTCCATGAGGTGAGGGATGCCTTTGATTTTAATTTTCAAACCCTGGGTGAAGGTATATTGCTTGTTTTAATATATATTCTTTCCTTCATGCTCCGTTCACACTGGATGCTGATGCGGCTCCCAGCAGGGGTCACGTGCGTCCCCGGTTCACTGTTTCAGGTCCGATTTAAGACCAAAAAAGACACACAGGGCTTCTGCAAATTCACACCAAAGCCGCATCAGAGATATGTGAACTGGCTCCATAGAGAGCCATTCACATTCTCCTGCTTTTGCAAAATTGCATGCGGGGGATTCCACATTCAATTCCCAATAGTGTCAACCTGGCCTTAAACAGGAATCTACCTAATTGCTAAAATGTTTTTCCCCAGAAACAACAATAGGATTCCCTTGGCCTGCAAGTTCTGCCTGAAGATGCAGATCACAATTTCAACTCACCTGAGAAAAGTCTGTGTGAAGAATGCGGACTATGCCGAGATCAAGAAACTTGTTGAGGAGGCCTGGTCGAAGATGCGCCAAGTGATCAGAGGGCTTGGTATCATCACATACAAATACCTGGAGCATCCAAGTTCGGGCAGGCCTTGTCAGTTTTGCATAAGTTTTCTTGAGGCCAGGGGAAGCACTGTTCTTACTCCTCCAGGAAGACAGCGGTGCGTATTAAACCTAACTTTATTTAAAGAATGTTTTCTAATGCTGTAAAACTACATAGACTCATTCATGACTCTTACAGATCTGAAGAAGCACAGGAAGAGGAGCAGCCAAGGTAAAAAGAAAGAAAAATGTTATATATATATATATATATATATATATATATATATATATATATATATATTACTGTAATGCATCTTCTCTCATTCATATGTCTGATATAGAATCATTTATTGTACTTCACCTTTCCCATCCCTTAGCACATCCACTCGTCGGAGCATAGAAGAGGCAGGACTGTACCAACAACATTCGGTGGATTCTCCTTTTGTCAGAGGATTCCAGAAGTACTTGGAGAGGTCGAAATCAAGGGAATTTATCAGACGGCAGGTAAAAATATGTCAAATGTTACACACTGCAAGTTTAGTTAACCTCCCTGGCGGTATGATTATTTCAGATTTTAGATGTTGAAAGCTGTACCATTATTTTGAACGAAAAATTTGGCGTTTTACATTGTAGGCCTGTAATTCTTAGGAATAACTCGCCTAAATCAGTCCAAACCAGTCTAGTAGACATCTTGGGTATGATAAAGTTTGAAACACAAAATCATAAATTATAATATAACAAATAATAATTTAATCATCATAATTTTGAATCAATACATTTTAGTAAAATATAATCAAAAACACTGATTTTTTTGGGGGGGGGGTCAAACAAGGGTGCAATATTAGTCATATTGCTTCAGTAAACGTCTTGGGTATAAAAAAAAAAAAAAAAAGGTACAGCATGAAGTCCAACGTCATAATCTGGACAATAGAAACGGCTTTCTTTTCGGATTTTCCCTCTGGTGCCGGCACGCTTGGAGCAGCAAACTGCACACATCCTTCTGGGTGCTGTCTTCTTTTCAGTTGGTGGAATGTGGTCCATAAAGTGACGACCAGTCAGGCATTCCAGGTTCACAACGCCAGCAGCCCAACATCCAGATCTGTTTACAGCCGTTGGCGTCTGTTGCTTCAGAAATATGAGTTCAGCAACCTTCCACACAAAATCCACATGAACCATAGGCCTGCCATTTTTTTTTCCAGAAGAATGAATGCCTTCCACAGGCACTGTTCTATAAGATGCCTGAAGATTTTTTTTTTTTTGCTTTCTCGTGGCTGGATAAAAGGTCATGGCCTGGTCAGCTCTGTCCACACCTCCCATAGTATTGTTGTAATCCAACACGACCTGTGGCTTCATCACCTCTTTCCACCTTTGGTGTGTACCATTACAGTAGAGGTGTTGTGAATGGTACTCTTTGTTGTCCCGCCATCTCGGTGCCATCATCTTTCCTTTCTGCCAGGCAACTATTTCTCCCGCCCCTAAGCTTTTTATTTGGCTAAGGTTGGCGGCGTGTCATGCTGGTTAGCCCTAATGGTCTCATATGCATCCATCTTGTTCAGAACTAGGAACTCGTAGAGTTCTGGAGAAGTATAAAAATTGTTGGTGGTGACACAGTAGCCCTGATTCAGGAATGGCTCAATCATAAAAAGGAACTGAAGCAGTTGCCATTCTGAAACTGCTGAATCGATCAATGAATTTGGTCCTTTTTCCCAGTGTACAGGACTAAATTCCAAATGTGCCCAGACCTGTATTCACACAGCATAAATGACTGTATGCCAAATTAAGCTTGCTTTGATGCGATAAACTGTATCCAGCTAAGTCTACCTTTTGTAGGCCATAAGACTTTTGTCAATACTTATGTCTCTGTCTGGTGTCTGCTGGAAAATATTCCAAATTAGTTGGTAAGTCTCCCATGTTTTTTTTTGTTTAGTTTTGGAGCTGGGTGAGCACTCTCCAAAGTCTTCATTATTTGCAAAGCGCAAATATTTAATTATGAGGGAAAAATTGTATTCCGACATAAGTGTGGCAAAGAAGAGAGTGGCCAGTAATCTGTTGGTTGTCCAGTACTGCAGTATTTATGCAGGGGTTTACCGCCACTCCTTGTAAAATTGTAAGGCCCAGAAACTTCCAGATGTCCTCTCTGGTTACCGGTTCCCACTTTTTGCTCCTTGAAAAGCACTGATGGGTAGCAGCTTGTTGCTCCTGCTAGCGATTTGTCTCCATAACAATTTTGGCAATAACTTCATCAGTCAAAAAGAGCTCGAGGTATGCCAAGTGTTTGTCATCCTCAACATCCACTTTGATCCCAGGTGTTCCTGTAAATGTAAATCTTGGGGGGCGCTACGTGTTCCGTACCACAATCAATCGAGCACCGCACATCACTGGGCACAGGATCGTCACTAAAATCGTTTGCTGCTACTGATGATCTTCCCCACGAGACGCTGTCACTCAACTCCTCTGTAAGCGATTTCGTATTGCTGTCTTCCAGCAGGTCCTATAGTGATTTTGGGGTGGAGGCAAGCAAAATTCAGCCTTTGGAACCACTTTAAGATGTTGATTTTTTTTTCTCCCTTTTCAGTTGAACTTTGTGACCCGATGCCTCTTCTTTGTGGACAGCAAGGAGGTTTCTTTAAAGTTTATTGACCAGCCAGACAAGACCATTGATTTCTTCAATCGACTGGAAGCATCCGGAGCCAGCACATCCACTGTGCTGAACTACATGGACAGCATTCAAAAGTTTGCAAGGTACATTTCCTCGGAAGATCCTTCTTCCCAACCGGCCACGTCAAGATTCATCGACATTCTGAATGAGCTCCGTCAGAAAATCCACCAGAAAGCTGCCAAGGCCAGAAAGGAAATGGGGTAGGCAATATTGATGGCAATAAACATTATATTTTCTTTTAGCCATTTTTTATGCATTTTATTTTGCTAACTAGACATGCAATATTTTGTTTTTTATTCTCTTACCCACAGACATTTGGCTCAGGATCCAGAGGCGAGCCAAAGGATTCTCTCTCTCGCGAAACCTTTTTTTCTAACCCTGTTAGATCAGGCGAATAATAGCGTTGAGCTTGAAGAGAGAGACCATATGACCATCCTTTATTACCTGGAAGCACTACTGACGTTGCAGCATCTTCAGAGACCAATCACCTTTGAAAACATGACTGTGAGTGTTTATACAAGTCAATAGTGTTTTACACCAAAATGTTGTAACGAGTGTCACTTACAACAAACAACATCTGTTTTGTTATCCTTCAACAGGTACATGAATGGCTGATCAGGACCCGTGAGACCATCCACGTGGACACAGAGGCTGTGACTGTAACCATAATCAAGGTGGATGTGGGAAGTTCGGAAGCTTCCTTGCAGGTGGCTACGGTGGTCCTGGAATCTTTGGAGGAAATTTGGTTCAAGACCTATTTTGAAAAGATCCAGCCTTTTGTGTTGAAGACCGTCAACAAAGGGGACCATTTTTTCGTCAGTTCCACAAGAGGCAAGTCAAATTATAAATTTTGTTTGTCGCTAATGTACTGTAAATTGACTAATCTGAGGTAACTTAAACCTTTTTTTTCCCAGTTGTACAACCATGTCAGACCACAAACTAACAAAAATCTCTCACCTTTCAGATTTGACCTTCCTGCAGTTACGTACCAGCAGGCAAGGAAGGATTTTGAATGGTGCGCTTTATCCCACTGTGATGATGAAGTGAAGGAGCTTCTTCAGGAATATTTCGGTATTTCAAAAGGAAGGGGAAGAAGACGTCGAGGGCAAGATCGTGAAGGGTGCCATGATGGTAAAAAGAATTCAGAAAGACCGGATGCCTTCTACTTCAGGGTAGGTTGTATATTGCTGATCAATATTTTTACTTGGTGACCTTCTAGATTTTAATTAAGTTACTGTTACTGCCAACAAAAATATCTGTAAAGAGTTGGGCTTTAACACTTGTATTATTATAGTAGTTATCAAGCCTAAACACGAGCCCTCACATTCAATCTACAGCTCTCCTATCCACTCGGTGAATCTCTGCCCATAGGCTTTTCTGAGACACCAGAAGCCATTGGCTCCCACTGCTGTCACATACAGAGATGAGTGGGAGGCAGGGTAGAGTCCCGTTTTCTATTGACGGCTGTGCTCAGGAGCAAGCCTACATAGGTGTCCCATAGGACGCAGTTTCCCATGTGGGCACTGGACAGATGAGAAGCCAGGAATAGAAGTGGGGAGCCTGTTTTTGTTTTGGTTTGCTTCTTTTGCTTGTTTGTTTGTTTTTGCACTTTTACATCGACAAGCAATTTTTTTTTAAACACTCATTTTGATTTTTATAGAGACCCGAGGACAAGACGACGGGGTGATGTAGCAATGCCAGTTGAGGACAGGGAGTTGGTCTTCAGAAGAGTGCAAGAAGTGTTTCCGGTGGGACTTGATGACAAACCACTGGGTTTGAAGGAATGTGCATTTTTACAGAGGAACATGGGTTGCACTGTCACAAGAGGTGGAGCCGACAGCAGTACGTGATGCGTGTCAATGTGGTAATCGGTGAGTATTTTATATTTTCCCTAGCATCTATGACTTAAAGCAAAGTTTGACCCACTTTGACCCATCGTTTTTGAGTGTGTGTGTGTGTGTGTGTGTGTGTGTGTGTATATATATTTAGCGCTACCCCGTAGTAGCTACTGGTTTAGATTTGGGTTTTGCACGTTAAATCTAAGTTCGTTGTCAGGGGAAGAAAGTCTATAGAAATTGCAATGTCCATACAAGATGTTAAAACTTCACCTTTATTTTTTTCTTTATAAAACTTGTGGAGAGTATAGAGAGAAGGGGAAGGTTCAGGTACGCGGTACAGAATGCACACAAATATCTAAAGTTCCAATCATTCAGTCACCACTCCCTCTTGAGTGGGTATTGCTCACCCAGATAGACCCCTCTCACATGGCCTAGCAGCCTGGATAATGCACAAACCAGTATGAGAACAGTCTCTGCCACAGATCGTCTGAGATTGATCATGGATAGCCAGGAATCCTCTGCCACAGGATTTAAGTTCCCAACTTCCAGCCTTAGGCGGCGTACACACGACCGAGGTTCTCGCTGAAAACCAGCGAGAACCTCGCTGGAAGCTGCATTCCAGCGAGGACCTCGGCCGTGTGTACGCTCTCGGCGTGCTTCCCGTCGGGAAGCCCGTCGAGCAGAAATAGAGAGCATGTTCTCTATTTGCTCGACGGCCCGCCTGGATGAATGGCTGGTTGCCATTCCCGACGGGCGGGTCACCGATTTTGACGGCCGGCAGAGAACCTCGACGGGCGGAACGATGTGTTCTGCCCGTCGAGGTTCTCTGCCGTGTGTACACGGCCTTACAGTAAAGAGCCTTTAAGCCAATCCAGCAAACTTTAAGACAAGTAGAGCTATGGATCCCTATATAACAAAGTCACCAGGCCTATCCCGAGACATTAGCTTGCTTTGCTTGGTCTCCTCCAGTGAAGGTCCTCCCCCAGGTTTATTTCGTTAAGCATCACCCTCACTATCAAACACAACCATAGCCAGAACAGAGGCTAATTTAATGAGATTAAACAAACGCCCTCTAAAATTAAAATAGCTCCCCAGTCATTGGGAGCAGGGTGCTACATCTAAATATATATTTATTTTCTTTCCTTTTTTGAATACATGTTCCAGTCGGGGCTATGCGAAGGATGTCCTGTCCTCTTGTGCGACGAGCCCCCTTGCTGTCTTCTGTGCCCTGCTAGTAGGAAACCATCAGTGAAGTCGTAAGGCTCCACTGCTGGTTTCTCTTGGTTATGATGGCAGCACCTGAACACAATCCCATGGATTAATCAGTCTCGTGGGAGCGACATTACGGGCTCCCTGGATAGGTAAGTGTCCTTATTAAAAAGTCAGCAGCCACAGTGTTTGTAGCGGCTGACTTAAAAAAACATCTGTCTGTAACTGTGCTTTAAGCATATTCTATTCTTGCATTATATTGTAATACATGTTATTCTGCTTTCAGGAAGTTTCAAGAGGAATCCTCCCACTGTAGAGCAGGTAACAACCTTTTCTCAAAGGCAGAGATGGACGACGAACAACCCAAAGATCGACGACATCTTGGAAAGCTGGAAATCTGCCATGGCCAGGGAGAAGGTTCAAGAAGTCGCCCATCTAGAAAGTCGCATTACCTTACAAGACTGAAAGGGGCATGCCATTGTTGAAGACCGTGTCGGTAACACTGGGGAGACAGACTTCACGACATTACCCTTTAAGAAAGGCGAGGTGGTATGCGACTACCATGGACCAATCATATCTCATGGAAGAGGAGAGGAGCTTATGAACACCATGGCAGCAGGTAAGATTGTGAGGTGGGCCAAAAAATGGTATCCGATTGACATGTGTGGTCATCGATTCTGTACACTACACTACTCCCCCTTCTGTCAATCTAAGCCAGTAGGAATGAAGCAGGGGTTTGGGGGACGAGCCACCCACTGTGTGATTGTAGGCGTGTGCATGCACACACTTGGCTGTCTTGGGAGCGAGCATACACAAGTGCATCCTTAGCAAGGGGACCTAAGTGGAGGATCAGGTCTGCTCTGTTCAAAAACATTGCAGAGAGCAGGGAAGTATAACCAGGTTGAGCACTTTTCTGAAAAAAAAAAAAAACACTTTTGCAATCACTTTCAGGGGTCAAAAAGAAACAAACAAAACAATCAGCAAGTGGTAAATATGGAGGTGTAGTGAAGTTCAGTCTATTCAATTAAACAAGCATGTGGATAACAGTGGGAGTTTAAGAGTTGGTCATATAGACTATTCGATATAACTTCACTTATTGGCAGAAATACAGTATGTTTCGTATATTTAAATTTAATCAACAGCAATTCGTATTTTTTATGTTTTATGGGTATACGGACATACGGGTATACGGATATTTTGATATACGTGTGTCCCTTTCTAGTTACTTTTTTTTCTGAATTGAGAGATACATTTGTAGCACTACCCTCGAAGGAGCTGCTGGTTTAGATTTGGGTTTTGCACGTTACCTCCAAGTTTGTTGTCAGGGGAAGAAGGTCTATAGAAATTGCAATGTCCACACAAGATGCAAAACCTTCAACTGTTAGGTTTTATTTTTGCTGCATAAAACTTTGACAGTATAGAGAGAAGGGAAGGTTCGGGTACGCGGTACAGAATGCACAAAAATATCTAAAGTTCCAGTCAGTCAGTCGCCACTCCCTCTTGAGTGGGTATTGCTCACCCGGATAGACCCCTCTCACATGGCCTAGCAGCCGGGATGATGCACGAACCAGTATGAGAACAGTCTCTGCCACTGATTGTCTGAGAATGATCATGGATAGATGGGAATCCTCTGCCACAGGATTTTAAGTCCGCAACATCCAGCCTTACAGTAAAGAGCCTTTAACCACTTCAGGCCCGCGCTACCGTTGAATGACGGCAACAGCGTGGGTCTGAATATCCAACATGCCGTCATTTGACAGCATCTCCTTTGGGCGTTCCCAGCGCGCGCTGTAGAGCGCGCTGCGGGGAAGCCCTGTGTTGTCCGTGTCCCTTGGACACGGCCAATCACAGATCGCGGCGAACGGCCAATCAGAGCGGCCGTTTGCGATGCGATCTGTGGGCGAATGAGAGATGATCTAATAGATCATCTCTCATTGCCGTTTTACACAGAGACAGCGTCCTGTCTCTGGAGCGGAGGAGCCCGATCTGTGTTCCTTCCTACATAGGGACACAGATCGGTCACCCCCCACAGTTAGAACACACCTAGGATACACATTTAACCCCTTCCTCACCCCATAGTGTTAACCCCTTCAATGCCAGTCACATTTATACTGATCAGTGCTATAAATATGCACTAATTACAGTATAAATGTGAATGGTGCCAAAAATGTGTCAAGTGTCCGATGTGTCCGCCATAACGTCGCAGTACCAATAAAAATCGCAGATCGCCGCCATTTCTAGTAAAAAAAAAAAAAAAATTTTTTTTTTTTTTTACCAAAAATATGTAGAACAATACGTATCGCCCTAAACTGAGAAAAAAAAGTGTTTTTTTAATTGGGATATTTATTATAGCAACAAGTAAAACATATTGTATTTTTCTTCAAAATTGTCGCTCTTTTTTGTTTATAGCGCAAAAAATAAAAACCG
Source organism: Rana kukunoris (assembly GCA_029574335.1). Taxonomy (NCBI): domain Eukaryota; kingdom Metazoa; phylum Chordata; class Amphibia; order Anura; family Ranidae; genus Rana; species Rana kukunoris. Next base: position 98,090,591 of record CM056060.1, read on the forward strand.
CACAGGCGATCAAATACCACCAAAAGAAAGCTCTACTTGTGGGAAAAAAAGGACGTACATTTTGTTTGGGAGCCACGTCGCACGACCGCGCAATTGTCAGTTAAAGCGACGCAGTGCCGGAAGCTGAAATTTCACCTGGGCAGGAGGGGGGTATAAGTGCCCAGTAAGCAAGTGGTTAAGCCGATCCGGCAAACTGTAAGACAAGTAGAGCTGTGGATCCTTGTATAACAAAGTCACCAGGCCTATCCCGAGACATTAGCTTGCTTTGCCTGGTCTTCTCCAGGGCAGGTCATCCCCCTGGTTTTCTTCATTAAGCCCTTCCCTCACTTGGATGGACAGCTTAGGATCCCCTTTAGAATCCTAGGCCCCAGCCAGCATAGCTGGGCCAATTCAAAAGAGATGCAGCCTTGGATCAACGTGGTCCCAGAGCTGGAATCGCACATACATACCTCACGCACGCCAGAAGGGCCATGAGGCAAAGGTCCCCGAAATATGGCGTCTGCCCAATAAGTACCCCTACCCGGCATGCATAGCGGGGCACCACTCCAACTGGGCTGCTGCCAAGAAGGGTCACCCAATACACTATGGTTTGCTTGTGTTCCAACATTGGCCGGAGGTGGTAACGCCTCCTACAGGCAACAGTGGGAAATACTATCAAACACAACCATAGCCAGAACAGAGGCAAATTTAATTAAATTAAACAAAGTCTGAGCCCACTATTGGCTTTAGATACCCTCTAAATTTAGAATAGCGCCCCAGTCATTGGAAGCAGGGCGCTACATATTTGTGTTATTTTTTTATTATTATTATTAGCAACATGGCACTTATTATTAAATGTATTTGGCAGGTGAGATGGGCTACGTTTTTCTTTTTCACGGACACAAAGAACCTTTGGAAGCTGTACATCGATGGCAAGAATGTCCCTGTCATCCCTCCCTACCAACAACCTTTGGGAGGAAGATCAACCATTCGAGAAGGCATCCGAACCTGAAGACTCTGCTGAGTTACCACAGCGATGGCACCACTCCCGTTCTTCTGTTTGTGGCCAAGGAAGATCTTGATGCTGGCACAGAGGTGAAATATGACTACGGGGTCATGAGACGCTCCTTCGGGGGAGAAGGGGCAGATGTCGACTGGTTAAATAAGTAAGAACCCAGCTGACACCTGCCTCCCTGCTACCGGTAGCAGGATGACCTCTAGGGTAAGTCATTTTTCCACTCCTCCTAAACTGCCCTTCATCTATTCTCTAAATATCTGTGAGAACCAAGCCATTGACAATGTTTGGTGGCTCGGTTCTTAGTGCAGAGATGGCGGGGGACAGCTGCAGCATCGCTCTGATGCTGCATCCACCTAGGTATGAAGTATGAATCTAAGAAAAAAAAAAAACATACTTTTTTATTTAATTACTTAATTATAGTAATTAATTATTGCAAAGTCTTAACTTTTCTTAAATTGCAAACTTATTATACTTTCCTGTCCTGTGAGATGAAATTGCATAAGGTGTCCCCTTACCCTCCTCTTTTGTCAGTGGCCATGGCTGATACTTTTTTTCTATTGACACTCCTTAATCACAAGCTGCTGCTGCACTGCCTGCCTCCAGACAAAGCGTAGTTTGGCCCTGCCTCATATTTGCTCCACACAGGTTTAGACTGACAGCAGAAGTCATTGGCTGCTGCTTTAGCAAATCCTGCGAGGGGGGAGAGCTTCTACTGACTGGCACAGAGCTGATGGAATGGGGACACAAGTTATTGTAAAGTGAGGGGGCAACTGCTACCAAAACATGTGTACCTTAGTGCAGGGAATGTATTAAGGTAAAAAATGTTCTTGGGCTTTGGAACCAATAACTGTTACAAGTATTAAAATTGCCCCCTTTTTTTAGGAACAGGGGTTATTCCATCCACACGTGACCAAGATAGCTTCAGTCCTCCCCTTTTTACAGACAATGATTATAGATTTAAACTGACAGCTGTAAACACATTAGGTCCATAGCTGCAAACCCATTCAGTTATTTATTGGATAATTGTCTTATGTGCAGAGTGTTTCCACCCCGTATGCTATGTAAATGTAACAGTCCAGAATGTAAATGTGATGGACAGGAGGAGTCACAAAAAATGTGTTCCATTCTCTACAGAGGAAGGCACCAGAAGACACCAAAGGCACTAGAAGACACCACTATGAATCTACATAAGAGCCTGAATGAGAGGCCTATCATTTCAGCACAAGAACATTACCACAATCTAAGAAGAAACAAAATGATTCCATGTGGGGTCGAGGACCTCATCGTCCTCCACATCATCCTCCACCCAATCTTCACCACTGCCCTCCTTGTCGGTCTGCACAATTGCAAAAGCAGCAGCAACTGTGTTTCATCATCATCCGAGACGTGCTGTGATGGTCCCCCCCCCTTGTACTCATCTTGAAATAAGTGGTTGGGCATTGGTGCACTCAATCTCTTCCACTTCTGGGGCTGGGCTTTGGTGGATGGCCCTGGGAACACATGCTAACAGACTCATCAAAAAGCAGAAGAGACTGCTGCATGATTTGGGGCTCAGACTGCTTGGCTGATTTGCAAGGGGGTGAGGTGAAAGACTGATGGATGCATCTGCTGCAGGTGCCAACTCTGATCTTTCAGCACAAGACTGGTTGGGAGACAATGTGAAGGAACTGGAGGCACTGTCAGCAACCCAATCTACCACCAGCTGTTCTGCTCCTGGCCTCAACATTCGTAGAGTAGTATTAGGCCCGACCAAAAACCGCTGCAAGCTCTGTCGCCTACTCGCACCTGAGAAAGGTGTTTCACTTGTGCGTGTAGCTGGCACAGATCGACCATGTTCTCTCCCTGCAACAGGAGCTCCACCAGCAGCACCGCGGCCACGTCCCTTATTTGACGTTCTCCTCATTTTTCTTAAATGTAGGATCTTGCCCTAAATAGGTGTTTTTTGAAAACAACAATAGAACAACACTAGCTAAGGTGTTTATCTCACACTTACAGAGATGCAGGAAACGCACCAAAAAAAATACAAAATTTTTTGGGCAAATAATTTTTTTTATTTTTGAATAGCATAATAGAAAACAGTATGTAAACTGTGTATCTCACACGTACAAATATGCAGGCAAGACTGCAAACACTGGAGGAAAAACTGTAAAAGATATTTTGTTGCCATAAATGGGTGTTTTTTTTAATACAACAAGTATTCTAATGTGTTTATCCCACACCTACATATATGGAGTAAATACTGGAGGAAACACTGCACAATTATTTTTTTTTTAAAATAGCACAATAGAAGAAAAGTATATAAAGGGTGTAGCTCACAGTAACATATGCAGTGCTGCTGCAATAGGCAGGAGTATGTTGCATATGCAATGCTGCTGCAATAGGCAGAGAATGTCAGAGGAACATATGCAATTCAGCTGCAATTAGGTTTGTGAAGTAGGACAGACTCCTCTCTAATTCTCTTCTTGTAAGAGCATCAGGAACCTTTCCCTACAGTACCTAATGCTATGTAGATCGCTGAGTATTGTAATTTGATTTCTGAAGCCGCACAATCTAAATCTGTCCCTGAGATCAGCAGCAGCCTTTTCCTACCCTAGCTAAAGCAGAGTGATGAGCTGGGCTGTGTGCCACTAGCTTATATTATAGAGCAGAGGTGGCAAACACAAGGCCCACGGGCCGAATGCGGCCCTCCAGGCTATTTTATGCAACCCTCGCACCTCTCCAGTCATCCTCCAGACCCTTACTTTCTGCTTTTTAAGCAATGCATCCAACTTCTTCCCAGCAGCAGCAGCAGCATAAGGAAAGGGGGGGGGGGGTGCACTGTGATGTAAGGTAGAGGGGGGACTCAACTTCTGATGGTGGGGTAGCTCTTGACATCTAATGTAAGGGGAAGGGACATCTAATCTTACAGATACAACTGGCCCTTTTGAGGGCAACCATAATGCTGATGCGGCCCACGATGAAATTGAGTTTGACACCCCTGTTATAGAGGCTGGGTCACATGCTGCACTGGCCAATCACAGCAATGCCATTAGTAGTCATGGCTGCGATGGCTTCTAGGTCACATAAGTAAAACAAAACGGTGATTGGCTACCGTGCAGCTCGCCGTTACATAGAACTCCAAACCCGAACTTTCAGCAAATTGTTCGGGTACAAAAATAAAATAAAAAAAATTGCTACGAACCAGAACTTTACAGTTCGGGTTGACTCAACCCTAATGATGACAGTTTCACCTAATTTAAAAAAAAATATTTACAGAGAGGTGAACTCATGTTGGTTACATACTTTGTGTATATATGTGTGTGTGTGTGTGTGTGTGTGTGTGTGTGTGTGTGTGTGTGTGTGTGTGTGTATATATGTATATATATATATATATATATATATATATATATAATCACACACACATACCAATTAAAGCTGGCCATATATCATACATTTTTCCAGTCGTACCCTATCAAAAACTTTGAAAATCACTATACTGTACTGACGTCTTTCCGGCAAGGTCCGGTGTCTTCCGGGCATTAAGCCAAAAATCCCCTTTGCGCGTGCGCTGCTGCATTCAGTGGCTCATTGCGAGGGGAGATATTTTTTTTTTAACTACAGGTAAGCCTTAAATCCCTATATAACCGCTTTGAGTTGGAATTGCAGTGTAGGGATCAAGGGCTGCATAATCTGATGTCTCCTCTGTAATACCGGCTTGTGTCCCATGTGAAGTGTCATAATCATATCAACTGCGCTCCCTAGAGTTGAGTGGACACCTGGATGTTTGGGGAAAAAAAGTTCGGGTTCGGGACCCAAACTTTGACCCGAACCCCATTGAAGTCAATGGGGACCAGGACTTTTGACTACTAAAATGTCTCAAAAAACTAAGGGAAAGGGCCGGAGGGCTGCAAATGGCAGCAAAATGTCGGGAAGAGCATGGCAAGTACTCTGAAAATAAATGTGTACATGAAAATAACTCAAAATAACATAAAAAAATAATAATTTTGACCTAGGAGGACGAGGTCCATATGTAGGAGGAGGTTGAGGTGGATGTGGCCGTGTAGGTGGAAGCGGTGGTGGAGGAAGAGGTAGCCAACACAGCAGGTTTTGGTTTTTAATTGATTTATTTTTTAAATTAGGGTAAACCCCAAAAGAGTGAGAAAGATCTAGGGGTTGTTATCTCATCCCTTTAAACCTGAACCTGGTCAACGCTACCCTTCCTTTATATAAAATGACGTACCTAAACAGGGGCTGTCCTTTGAAGTTTGAACGGGTGTGGGGGCCATGGATTGATCCTCTATGATAGAATTGACCCCATGTCTTGTGCTGTTGCTGAGCTCCCCGGCCTCGCCCTGCCCCCTCCCTTTCCCTCTCCCCCCCTGCCCCCTCTCTGCTCCCCTTCCTCCCCCTTCTCCTCCCCTTTCCCCTCTTTCCCCCCTCTCCCTTCTCCCCTCTCCTCCTTTTTCTCTCACTGGGAAGTATGTCCTGTAGATGAGTTGTTTCCACCCTGCTGTGACATGTTCTAGATGGATCTTAATTCGACCAGTAATGTCTCTCATATGTATTTTATCTGTCCTACCATGCATGCACTGTATTTGGATGTCTTGTATAATTCCTGTATTTTCTCTTTTGACTCAATAAAGTCCAACCTTGTTGTTAAAAAAAACCTGAACCTGAAACCTGAGAGTAATTGCACAGGTTCTGGGGCTAATTTAATGTCTATAAGGCACCAAGTGAGTTTAATTAGCAGCACCTTAATCAGCCAGAGAACCTGTGTAATTAATATGTTTTTGCTTTTAAAGGGATGAGATGGCAACCCTAGAAAGATCAGAAAAAAACCAATGGCCGGCCCGGTGTCTTTTCTGCACAAGGTACAGACAAGTCCATGCCTGGTTCATTTTGATGAAGTGAGCTTGTCCACATTGGCTCGGGACAGGCGGCTGCGCTTGTCTGTGATAACGCCCCCTTGCCATGCTAAATACATGTTCAGATAATACACTGGCTGCAGGGCAGGCCAGCACCTCCAAGGCTTTAAAGGGAAAGTTCAGGCCATGTGCCCAATTTGGAGACCCAGAAGTTTAAGGGGGCATAGCCGCCGTTCCGTACGTGTAGGCGTGCGCACACATACTGCTCCACCATGTTGCTGAAATGCTGCCTCATGCTAAAACGCTCCATATCAGCTGGTGGTGCTGTTTGTTGTGGCGTGCTGACAAAGCTTTTCCACATTTCGTCCATGCTAACCCTGCCTTCTGAGGTGCTGGGGGTGCCCCTGCTGCATTGGGCAGTAGCAGGCGTACTGTCTAGGGGACGGACGCTCTGCTTTGGCACCCTGCCCCCTCTTCTGCTTTGCTGGTGGCTCTGTGCGACCACCGCCTCTTCCTCCGAACTACATGGGTCACCTGCATGAGGTTGATTCCATGTCGGGTCGAGGACCTCATCGTCCTCCACATCTTCCACCCAATCTTCACCACTCCCCTCCTTGTCGGTCTGCACAATTGCAAAAGCACCAGCAGCTGGCAACTGTGTTTCATCATTATCCAAGACGTGCTGTGATGGTCCCCCCATGTACTCATCTTGAAATATAAGTGGTTGGGCATCGGTGCACTCAATCTCTTCCACTTCTGGGGCTGGGCTAGGTGGATGGCCTGGGAACACATGCTAACAGACTCATCAAAAAGCAGAAGAGACTGCTGCATGATTTGGGGCTCAGACTGCTTGGCTGATTTGCAAGGGGGTGAGGTGAAAGACTGATGGTGGACATCGGCTGCAGGCGCCAACTCTGAACTTTCAGCACAAGACTCGTTGGGAGACAATGTGAAGGAACTGGAGGCACTGCCACAACCCAATCTACTACCGCCTGTTCTGCTCCTGGCCTCAACATTAGTACCGTAAAGATGGATTAGGCCCGACCAAATACTGCTGCAGGCTCTGTCGCCTACTCGCACCTGAGAAAGGTGTTTCACTTGTGCCTGTAGCTGGCACAGATTGACCACGTCCTCTCCCTGTAACAGGAGCTCCACCAGCAGCACCACGACCGCGGCCACGTCCTTTACTTGACGTTTTCCTCATATTTCTCAAATGGAGGATCTTGCTGTAAATGGGTGTTTTTTAAATACAACAATAGTGTAATATGCAGAGATTCACCTATATAAAATGCTTTCCCTACAGCAAGAAGCATGAACCTAGCGATAAACAATGTACTGCACAGACAGTATATCACAGGGGACAGGTGGAGTGCTGGTGAAATAGGCAGAGTCACCTATATATTGCTGTCCCTATAGAAGATAGCTGGAACCTCTCCCTGAACTATGTACTGGACACACACAGTAGATCACAGGTAACAGGTGAAATAGGCAGAGTCACCTATATATTGCTGCCCCTATAGAAAATAGCTGGAACCTCTCCCTGAACTTTGTACTGGACACACACAGTAGATCACAGGTGAAATAGGCAGAGTCACCTATATATTGCTGTCCCTATAGAAAATAGCTGGAACCTCTCCCTGAACTTTGTACTGGACACACACAGTAGATCACAGTTGAAATAGGCAGAGTCACCTATATATTGCTGTCCCTATAGAAAATAGCTGGAACCTCTCCCTGAACTATAACCTGCAGATCTCACAGAAATAAACAGTGCTGGTGAAGATTTCTGAAGCAGCATACACCTATCTGACACTGTCCCTCAATCATCAGCATCCTCTCCCTACACTAGCTTAATGCAGAGTGACCAGCCCTAAAACGATGTAATGCACAGTTCCTAAACAAAAAGATGCAGATCTCACAGAAATAAATAGTGCAGTTGTAGATTGCTGAAGCAGGATAAACCTATCTGACACTGTCCCTCAATCATCAGCATCCTCTCCCTACACTAGCTAAAGCAAAGTGACGAGCTGTGCTGTGTGCCTCTATCTGATATAGAGGCCGGTCACATGCTGCACTGGCCAATCACAGCCATGCCATTAGTAGGCATGACTGTGAACACTTCCTAGTCACAGTTGTAAAACTAATGGCGATTGGCTGCAGTGCAGCGCGCCATAACATAGCCGAACTCCGAACCAGAACCTGTTTTTCAATTATTCGGGTTCGGGTACAAAAAAAAACCAAAGTCCCAACCCTATTTATATGTCATGGTTTCTGGGTGTAGCACCTACCAAGTGTGACCCATTCCAGTGAATAAGGCCACTCTGCATGTGCTCAGCAAACAAGTAGTTAAAGCAGGCTGTGTTGTGGTGTTTTATCCTCACCTTCTTTAACCCCTAGGAGCCTGCAGAAGCATTCATTTGTGGGGCACTTGCAGAGTGACACCATTTTACTTAAATGGGTCACGATTGCCAGGTGGGAGCACCTACCAATACCATCACGGGTCTTAAATCCTGCTGTGGCATGTATACACCTTTCACTTCTGCCTCGGCATCTAAAGGGGGTAGGGATTAGGGGCATTAAAACAGTGACTCAACCACAAGGGTTTTACCACCCCCCACACTTTACAGGCAAATGTGGCCAAAGGTGCCACTGCTGAATGCGACTAGAGGCTCATTCACAAGTTTGGCATGGACTGAAGCTTTTCTGAAAAGCGATCCAAGTCGTGAGGATGCGATATGTTGCCACCTCAACACCTGAACTAATTTCATGATTGCCGTGCAATGCTCATGATTGCAACACATTTAGTACAGCAATTTTAATTTTAAATCAGGTATGAGGAGGTGACAACAAAACTTGGGGAATGCCCAAAAAAAACAAGCCTCCTTACCGACCTGCCTGCACAACGACCAATTAACCTGTCTAACAGTAGGCATTAAAAACAAGGGTTTTGTCCGTGCACATTTGCAAATGCATGCGTGAGCCACAGAGCCGCGCTAATGCACCCTGTAATCTGTAGTCTTAACAATGAGCGGCCCCACAGTGGAGGCACATGCATTCTAATGGATAGATAGGGGCAGGTGGACTGAAGGGGAGCCACCCTCCCTTTAAAGGTACAGGAGCACATATAGCACGATGGCTATAGAGGTGACACTGTGCCTAGTGATCTTTGACTTCTCCCCTGATGATATCAAATTTCACAACTGAAAATAATGTAATAAGGCTTACCTGTAGGTAAAAAAAAAAATCCTAAACCTTTACGGTTTAGGAGATTTTCCATTCGCAATGAGCCGCTGAATGCAGCGGTGCTTGCACACAGAGGATTTTCGGCTTAAGGCCCGGGACCTTGCCGGAAAGTCTCTCGTGCGCACGCGCGGGAGTGACGACATCGCGGCTCCAGCCACTCACAGCGCTGGAGACACGATACCCAGAAGACGAGTCGAGGCAAGATGTCATCTCCCTTGGCTTGGATCAGGTAAGTTACTGATGCCTTGTTATAAGGTAAATATTTCATAATGAGCTAGTGTGTGGTGCATACTAGCTCATTATGCCTTTTGCTTTACAGGGTTAAAAAAAGTTCAGCGGGTATACAACCACTTTAACATCATTACGTTTCTATGGGCGTTTGCTTAAGAACATTTAGGCCAGCTCATGTATTTTTATTTTCATGGAGTTCCCTCATTTTGTGGTTATTTGTCTATTGGCGTATATTTTCCTCCATATTTTTTTTTCCTCTGCTGATTTCCTGCAGTCTGTTAGCATTTATTTCCCTCCCTCTGTGTTTTTATTTTTTGCACTGCTAATTTCCTGAAGTCTATTGCCATCTATTTCCTTCATATTTGTCCTTGATACTTTGAGGCCCATGATACTTTTAAGACCACCCTGGTGCCGCTACACACTGCCATGACTTGTCATGCACCTTGAGAGTTCAAAGTTGCTTGATTGGTTACATTGCTGTTAATGGGGTGCGACGTCATCATGACCGGCATTGACCGTTGTTAATGGAGTCACAAGCAAGCTGTAATTAAGTTGCGCAGAATGTCAGCTGTCAAAGTCACATAGATGTGAACCAGCACTTAGGGCAGCAGGGATGAATGCCCAGAACACAGATTGGTTGCATTCTGAGCACTCATCCCTGGGCACATATTGTCCTAAATGTTAGTAAAGTGGGGTACACAATATAAGAAAATCAGGCGAACGTTCATCTGATTTTTCTCGATGTTTCACAGCAAATCGGAAACCGATAAATTAAAATTCTTTTGAATATTCTCGTATGACAAAAGCGTTTCTTGTTTCTGATCATTCTTTTCTGATATTTCTTGTATGGAAACGGTACACACAAAATTAAAATTGTTCATTCTTTTCTCATAGGAGAACACTTTTGGAGTTTGTCCCTTCGGGAATTTTTGTAAAAAAAAACGGATTTGCTTGTCTACACACTATATCATACAAAAAGTCTTTGGACGAAAATGTTTGCCAGTTTTCTTATAGTGTGTATAAGCCTTAACACTTGGTCATTATCCAGCCCCATTCAGCTGAAGTAGCTTGTACAGACTGCTGGCTGCAGGGCTAGATGTTACACGTATGCCTTCCACAGGCAACCCAACCCCATAACCTCATGTAGTGTGGCTAAATGTGTATCAATTGAAATGAAATTCAGCACAAACCTCAATTTTACTTTATTTTTATGAATGCATAAAAATTACCATATTTATAAATACCACCAGTAATGAAAACATGTTATACCTAGCATAAGAGGTAAAGGTAACATAAAAAATCGCCTAAGGGTAAACTGTAGAATCAGATCTTAAAACTTATAGAGTGAAAATAACATATATTCTTTTTTAATCACTTTAATGCTTGCAAATGCTAAAATGACAGGACCTCTTTGCTGTTAGGTAAAAATCCTTGCAATTTCACATGAACCTACAATGATTGGTCTCATTATCACACCTGCAATTACTGACACACCTGCGTTATGTGAAGGATTATTGCCATTGACTGGTCAGTCTGACCAATGTTATTTAAGGTCTTCCTGAACAAGCCCAGCCTTCAGAAAGTTGTTATTCCTTGTGATGAAATGTGTGATCTAGATTTAGTGTCTTATGAAGAGGGTTTATTAGTGGAAAATTTAGCTACGCCTCTAGTGATTCTTTTTGCCAATTGTATTATTTGTTACTGTAGCTGCCAGTAGTTTAAATACTATAAATGGGGCAGATTTGATGCAATGACTTGTAATCTCAGACACAGAAGTTGTCAGGGATGGGCACTATATAGGATGAACTGTTGGATAATTAGCACAAAAGCTATTTAACTGAAAAAATCACACACAGTTGTAAACCTTTTATATATCTTATGTGTACATAGTGATGAGTCCAAGAGAAAAGTATGTGTAATATAGATGTTAATATGGAGCACATTTGTAGATAGCCAGCTATCAGAGTAAGGCTCCATTCACACCTGAGCCTATTGATTTACTGGCGTCTTTCAGGTGTTTTTTTTTTTTTTCAGATTTTTACAGTGTTTTATAGCTTCAGGTGTTTTTGTTTAGCCAATAGAAATCACTAGAGGGAGGGGAGGGAGAGTATTTATGGGTGGAGCGCTGCAAATTGAGACTTTTACTGCTCAAGTCAGGCATTTCTATTGAAGTCTATGGGGACAAAACTGCTTGTAATCTGCCAAAAAGAAGCTTCTATATTCGTTTGGGCTTTAAGATGTTTTTCTTCAGGTGCCAGAACACTCAGATGTTATCAGGGGCCATTGAAATGAATGGCATTTTTTGTTGCACATTTTAGAGCTGCAAGCAAAAAATCACTCAGGCGTAAACGGGGCATTAGAAGTGACTCTGTAGGTATAGAAAAGCTTTCTCTTGTTTTTTGTATTTTTACAAAGCTACTTTAGAGCAATGAGTGGAGGATTTTTTTTCAATGTAAAATCGGTTTCATTGTTCTGTATTCCTTTTCTTTCCGTGAAAGGATTAAGACCCCCCAATGTTTTTGTTAAGTAAAGCGTGATGCACATCTTGCAAAACTAAAACAATTATTATTTGTTACCTTGACCTGCAAATAGCTTTAAATCCTGTAGATGAGGCAGATTATCACACACGGAAGGTTTTTACCCAGACACAAACACAAGATGTAAGGGACAGGTTTTGTATTTTCAGAAAGCTAATTTCAAGCAACTGAGGGAGGAACTTGATTCAATCTGAAATCTTAAAGTGAATCACTTGCTGCTCCTTTTTTAGAATTACTTTCTGTGCGAACAGATCAATGTTTTACAGGACAATAATGTGCTCCCATCTGTGTTTAAATCTACATAATAAACTTCTTACAATAAAATATTAATACATAAGAGAAGAAAATCTGTTAGAGCAAGGACCCATTCACACTTCTGTGTCTGTGCATTAATGCAGTCCATGCATCTCCTATTATATTTAATAAAGTTCACCTCCGAATTCACCTTGAGTAATTTTGACTGATTTAGGTAAACTCTGATGAAATCTAAATTTTCCTAATTTACTCAGTCATATCAAAAAAATATATCCTTAAAATTAAAGTAAGGGTGAAAATGTGCTAAAGAAACAATATTGTTGCCCATAGAAACCTGCGTGGATTTTCTTCAGGTACTCTGGTTTCCTCCCACACTCCAAAAACATGCTGCTATGTTAATTGGCTTCTGTTCTAAATTGGCCCTACTATATGAATGTGAGTTAGGGACCTTAGATTGTAAGCTCCTTGAGGGTAGGGACAGATGTGATTGTACAATTTTAATCTAAAGTGCTGCATAAATTGATGGCGCTATATAAGTACCTTAATAATAATAATGCTTTGTGTGTTGCTGTGTGCTGGGCTTCCATTTACTAAGAACATTCTTTGTGGAAATGTGAATCTGGCATAAAAGATTCTACAAAGCTGTAATAAAAACATATTTGGCATAGAAGTGAAAAGCACAAAATAATCAGTAAACTGAACTAAAACAGTGAAAATATTTTTTTTAAATCACTTTAAAATAAGGCATAATCTAGTATGCACCGCATGCTAGCTCATTATGAAATACTTACCTTTGATCGAGGTGTCAGCATAGGATCTCGACCACCACCGAGGGAGCTGACATTTTCCCTTGGTGTGTCTTCTAGGTTTGTGGCTCCGGTGCTGTGAGTGGATGGAGCTGCGATTATGCCATGCATGTGCACAGTAGTCTTTTTTTGGGCAACCTCCGCCAGTCCTTTAGAGAGCATGCGCCGCTGATGTCAGTGGCCACATGAAAGATAAATTTCTCCTAAACCGTACAGGTTTAGGAGATGGTAATTTTACCTACAGGTAAGCGTTATTCTAGGATTACCCATAGGTAAAAATAGTTGTATACAACAACTTTAGTGATGAAATGATGTTAAAAAAAGCCAATTTCTATGCTGCGAGCTAAGATTCCCAACATATTACATAAACCTAAGATTGGTCTTTTTTTTTTTTTTTCTCTCCACCTCAGAGAACTCTATTTGGAGACTTTAATCAATTGTGCGTTCATACGCTGTCTCCTTTTTAGTTCGCATCATGGGTGAGAAAGCTACTATGCTTATCTTCAGAATAAATATAGTTAATAATTGTAAATAAGAAAAGTGAATGCATGATGCCCCGTACACACGATCACTTTTTGTGATGAAAAAAAATGTCATTTTCCTTCATGAAAAAAAGACATTTTTCAAACTTCATTTTAAAAAATGACGTTGCGTACACACCATCATTTTTGGAAAATGATGAACAAAGTGACGGCACTCTAAAGGGGAAGTTCTATTTGCCTTGAGGCTGCTTTTAGCTGGTTACTTGTTAGTAAAAGATGATTCCTGCTTTTTTGTCTGTTACAGCGTGATGAATGTGCTTACTCCATTATGAATGGTAGTTTTACCTCCCGTCTCCTAACTTGCTTCTGGGCATGTGCGGGTTTAAAACGTCATTTTTTACGTAGTTTTGCCCACACACGATCATTTTTTATGACACAAAAAATGACATTTTAAAAAAATGACATAAAAAATTCGAGCATGTTCGAATTTTTTTTTGGTCATTTTTCAGAAGACATAAAATGACATTTTGCCCACACACGATCATTTTAAATTACATTTTTAAAAATGTCATTTTTTTTCATCACAAAAAGTGATCGTGTGTACGGGGCATAAGGGAAGGAAACCAGTTCCAGTTATTAAAAATAGAACACCCCAATACAAAAATTACTTGGTAGTAGGGAATTTCCCCCTGCCCGGCCCCCCACCGAAAACCCCTCCCCCGCCCAACCTCACCCCCCATTCTCCGAACGTCTTTTGTCTTTTCAATCTCTGTCTTTATAACTGTTGTGTTACCTGCTCTAAAGCATCTTGTCTAAATACTTCTGAGATATCTTATAGTTTATCCAATCCTGCCATTTCAGCTTAAAACCCCTTTCTCCTTCCTCCCCCATGAATCTAAGCTGTTCGTGATAATAGGTATCATTTAATTTGTGTAGGCAACTCTTCATAGTTGGGGTCTTTCCAATGTTTAGGGATCAGGCTCTTGGCAGAGTTTAAAATATACGGGCGTAAGGTACCTAGATATTGTTTAATGGGCATGTTTGTCCCGTGGAACAGACATACCCACGGGTCAACAGGAATCACGATTTATTTATCCAATACGTTTTAATTTTTGTACATGTCCACCATATGTGTGACATGGTTCCGGTTTCCATGCAACCCCTCCAGCAAAATTTGGAGGTCTCCTCTTGATAGTGGTGTGCAATGTATGGGGTTATATACCAAAGTGCCAAACATTTAAAGTTCATTTCTACCACTCTGCATTCATTTGATGTAATATGTACCATCTTTAATATTTTCCCTAGGTCTTTCTCGGTATTCCCAGTTGCCAGTTCATCTTCCCATTTTTTAATATATGATGGCGGTGTCTTAAAATTTAAGCATATCAAGATTTTGTGGATCTTAGAGATCCCTCCCCCACTGCCGGGCGCTGAACACACACTCTCCAAAGGGAGCAAGTTCTCCTCCGTCCTGATCGGTCGGGGAAGGGAGTCAACGAAATGCTTCAGTTGTAGATATCTCCACCAATTCAACTCAATCATTTCAAGAATGAATATTTCTTCATTTCTATCATAACATTTTGTAAAAAAGTAATTTTTCCTCATAAATTTGGCCTAAAATGTATATTGTTACATATTTTTGGTAAAAAAATTGGATATTATTTAGTCTGGGTGAAAGTTATAGGGTCTACAAGCTAATGGTACCAATTTCTGAAAATTGAACAATTTGATCACACCTGAAGTACTGACAGCTTCTCTCAACCACCTATTACACTTTTGAAGGCCCTGGAGCACCAGGACAATGGAAACGCCCACAAAGTGACCCCATTTTGGAAAGCTAACACCCCAACGTATAATCTATGAGGCATAATGAGTCTTTTGAACAGTTCATTTTTTTGCAGATGTTTTTGGAAAATGTGGAAAAAAAATGAAAACACATTTTTTTTTTACACAAAGTTGTCCATTTATAGGATATTTCCAACACATAGCATGTACATAGCAAAAATTACACCCCAAAATATATTGTGCTGCTCCTTCTGAGTATGGCGATATCACATGTGTGAGACTTTTACACAGCCTGGCCACATAGAGACCCAACATCCAAGAAGCACAATCAGGTGTTGTAGGGACACAAATTTACACATCCAATTTCCTTACAATAAATCACATTTTTGAAGGCCCCTCATCTAACACAGCATGTACATACCAAGAGTTAAAATACATTCTGCTGAGTAATGGGTAAAAAAAAAAAAGGATTACCTGTGTTTTTAGTAGTGCAATTGTCTACAGGAGGAGAGCCCTGATCCAGGCAGCAGGCAGGGACGTGGTCAACCACAATGCATAGAATTGTCCAGGCAGCAGGCAGAAATATTGTCCATAGTCGGTACAGGCAGGGATACTGTCTATATATATATATATTAGTCCAGGGCCAGTGCAAGTAGAAACATTGCCAGAAGTGCCAAAATATTCGTCCTGGTAGTAAGCAGGAACATGGTCCAAGTAGCGGGCCAGGAAAGAATGGGGACAGGGGTAGAGGCTTCTCCCACCCAAATCTCTTTGAAGCCTCCGAGCAACCAGACCCTAATCTGGGAATGAGAAAACTAAAAAAAAATTTTCATCCAGAAAAAACAATTCTGGAGCCCCTCACATGTGTGAGACCCCTGTGTTCCCACTAGCATACCAGGGTAAAAGATCAATCCAAGGGGCAGGCAAAAAACGTGGTCAAACAGTCAAGGGTCAATTCCTGAGCAGGCAGAGGTAAGTACAGTTAAGCGTTAGGCAGAAGCATGGTCGTATAACAAGCCAGGGTCAGTTCCAGAGAAAGCAGAGGTATTTTTAGCATTAGGCAAAAGCGTGGTCGTATAACAGTCCAGGGTCGGTTCCGGAGAAGGCAGAGGTATGTACAGTGCAATGGCATAAGGGGTGTGGAGGAAAATGACAGGGAATTTGAATTTTGTTTACCTAATAATTTTGAGCAGTATGGTAACGGCGGAAACATGCACCTAAACAGAGGCCTGGTTGGGAGGGACAAACTGTGGTGTGTCTTCTGATTCCTCTGGCGCACACCCGACATTTCTTCTGGTGTTTGCGCCCATTTTCATGGGGGGGATTTTGTCAGGAACGTTTCGTTCATTGAGTCTGCTCACGCAATCAGTGCAAAGAATTTCTGGTGGGATTTCAGGGAACAAAAGGGCGGTGATGACTTCTTCTTGAAAGTAAAGATAGGGTGCGGGATTCGGTGTTGATTTTTTGTATAAAACATAAGCGTTATAGAAGGCCAAACTGAAAAAATAAATGGACACTTTTTTGTACCAGTGACGGGATTTTCTTGAGGGAAGGTAGGGTTCGATCATCTGGTCGTTGAAGTCTACTCCTCCCATAAACAAATTGTAGTCGTAGACACAAGATGGTTTCTGGACTGAGCCTCTTCCTTTGGGGACTTCCACGTAGGTGTCGTTGTGGATCGTGGTAAGCATGTGGACGTCTCGTCTGTCCTTCCACTTCACAGCCAATAGCTCCTTGTTCCGCAAAGATGTCGTCTCTCCTCGTCTTAGCTTTTGGTTCAGCAATTTTTGTGGGAAGCCCTTTCTGTTAATTCTTACTGTGCCACATGCTGGGGTGTCTCTCCGGTAAAGAAATCTAAACAGGGGAAGGCTAGTATAAAAATTGTCCACATAAAGGTGGTATCCTTTTCCAAGTAGTGGATAGATCAGCTCCCAGACCACTTTTCCACTGGTTCTGATGTATTCGGGGCATTCGGAGAGATGCAGTTGGAAGTCCTTCCCTTCGTACACATAGGAGTAGATGTACCCCGTGTCTCGGTCGCACAGTTTATACATTTTCACCCCATATCGGACCCTTTTGCTGGGGATGAACTGTTTGATGCCCAGCCTGCCGGAGAATTTGACAAGGGACACTTCCACGGATATATTTTGTTCAGGGTTATGTAACTGGGGGAATTTTTCAGAAAAAAAATTAGGAGTGGCCGAATTTTAAATAATTTTTTCAAAAGCAGGGTCATTTCGGGGAGGGCACTGGGTGTTATCATTATAGTGGAGGAACCGTAGAATCATAAAGTATCGGGATCTGGGCATACGGGATGAGAAGACTGGCATGTGGTGGATGGCTTTGGTAGACCAATAAGAGTACCCTTTGGTATTTTTTGAGAGACCCATATTGAAGGTTAGGCCTAAGAATATTTTGAACTCCTCTACGGTCAGGTCTCTCCACTGAAAGGGGCGGGCATAACTGGAACCAGGGTTGCTTGCTATAAACTGCTCAGCGTAGAGGTTGCTCTGGGCCACTATGGATGACAATAATTCTTTTGTAAAAATCAAATAAAAAAAATCAAGCATGTCAAAATTATCGGTGTTCATCTGTACACCTGGTTGGGTAGTAAAAGGGGGGATATTTGATGCTCCAGAATTAGAAGGCAGCCACAGGGGGTTTTGAAGGCAATAGGGAAGGCTGGCATGGCCCCTATCCCGTTGGGACTGAGAGGACACCCTACTGGTGCCTGACCTTTGTTGCACTGCTCGCGAGGTGGACGGCACTGCACTTCTAGTAGTAGGCTGCTGCTGCTCCACACCAGAATGTCTTCTTTTAACGGGCACAGGTTCCTCCTCCGATTCCGTATCAGACCCGCTTCCTGTTACGGGCTCATAGGCTGAATCTGAATCGGACAGAGACTCAGACTCCTTGCAGCTCTCATCAGTCACGCATAGTTTCTGGTAAGCCTCCTCGGTGGTAAAAATATTTTTTGCCATACTGGTGGCTAGTGAGGCTTTACCGTGATGCTGCGGGTCCCGTGGACCCGGTGAGCACCGGTCGGGCGCGCACACCTGACTCTAACGGAGGACATCCATGGACGTCCTGTTATAGTAGAGGAACCGCCTTATAGACGTATTTCGTCTATAGGGCGGTTACTAAGTGGTTAAAGGATTAATTTCAAAATTTGATATTTCCCCTATAAAATTTTGAAGGTTTTTAGGAGATTAGGGAGACTTATATTTGGATTCATTATATATAACAAAATATCATCGACGTATGCCGCAAGTTTATATTTCTCATCATCTATCCGTATCCCCACTATGTCCGGATTATTTCTAATGCTAATCAATAAGGGTTCCAATGATAAAATAAACAATAAGGGAGACAAGGGACAGCCCTGACGAGTCCAATTAAACATCTCGAAAGGTCTAGATAACGATCCGTTTACCTTAACTCTAGCAGTAGGATGGTTTTACAGGGCTTTTATCCAGCCCAAGATCTTCGCTCCAAACCCATTATATAACATTCTAACGCCGCATGCAAAAATCCCCAGTCTACTCTGTCAAACGCCTTTTTAGCATCTATAGACAGAAGTAGACCTGGGGACTTGCTATCTTTTATTTCTTGGATCAGGAGAAGTGTCTTAATACTATTATCTCTACCTTCCCTACCTGGGATGAACCCCACTTGGTTGGTATGTACCAGATCGGTCATAATGGTCTTAATTCTACTGGCTAAAATTTTTGCAAATTGTTTCACATGGGCATTTAATAGGGAAATAGGTCTGTAACTAGAGCACAGTAATGGATTTTTGCCTGTTTTTGGGATAATCGTGATTGCTGCCTCTAAAGCCTCGCGGCGAAACTCCCAGTTTGTGCCAATGCCGTTCATGTAGGAACACATCCTTGGGACTAAAATCTCACTAAATTTCTTATAGTATATAGTAGTTAAACCGTCCGGACCAGGGCTTTTCCCTGTGGGGGATTCATTTAGATTATGTAAGATTTCCGATTCTGTAATAGGGTCTTCTAAAAAGCTGAGTTTATCAGCTGATACTTTTTTTTATAAAACCTAATTCTTTTAAGAACCTATTAGTACTTTCTAGCCTCCGGTTTACCTTTTTGGGGGAATCACCTTGCAAAATCGAATACAACTTCCCATAGTATTCCTGGAATGTCTGCACAATTTCGGGGGTTGTATGTACCTATTTTTTTTTCAGCTGATCCGATTGCAATGAAAATGCCCCGGATATAAGCCTTATGGGCCTCCCATGCTAACGCTTCTGAAGTAGATTCTGAGCTGTTTACTTTAAAATACCAATTTAGTTCTTGTTTGATTCTTTCTATAACCTCATTGTCTTGTAATCTTCATTTAATCTCCAGGTTCTATCGTTCTTTTGAGTTCCTTCTATTTCAAGATCGATTGAAACTGGGGCATGATCTGATAGGGTTACTATTCCAATGTCTGAACTTTTGACATTACCCAGAGAACCATGGTCCACCAGGACTAAATCGATTCTCGAGTATGACCCGTGTACGGTAGAGCGGTATGTATAATCACAAACTTTCGGATGTTGTATTCTCCATACATCCATCAGTTGGTGTTTGTGTCGTTTCTTTTGGAGTACATTTCGTTGAGAACATCCAGCTCGCCGTATACGTGACGTACAATCGATATCAGGGTTTAGGGTAAAATTTATTTACTCCCCAGCCTGCAATCACTGACACACCTGCATAATGTCCAATCACAGCTGATCACGGTGTATAACAGGAAGAGCCATGTTTTGGCTTTTCCTCACTTGCATATGATAGACGCGTGTAGAGGAGAGACGATCGGCTGCTCTCCTGATGGGGGGGGTCTGTGCCTGAGGATGGCCACCACAGATGACCACCAGGTATGCCACCCATGGCCTGTAGAAAGAAAAGCCAAGCTGCTCCAGGTGAGAGCAATACCCATGCTTCAACCTCACGGTGCAGGTTCAGTCCACAATCTGGATAGGAGCCCCTGGAGCAGGAAAAGGTTTGAAGCAAAAGAAGACTTTATTGAAGACAAAAATCATTAAACAACTTTGTAGATGACATAACATTATGCAGACCTGGCAGAGATTAACACATTCCACGAATTAGAATTTGCTTAGTCATAATCTGACAAACACTGGTAACTTCAGCCATTATGTAGCATATACTCGGCTGAAATCAAACAGTGATTGATTATGCCAATTAACCCTTGTATCTGAGGTTTCTGCAATAAAACGGACAATCACAAATAACTAATACCTATACAAAAATCCAGTACACAGATAATAAAATAAAGGCAATGTTCTTTAAATTGAGTCCTCCTTTGTGTAGAATTTTTTTTAGAAAATGTTCTCTCCCTGTTGCGGCTCGCTGTCCCAACAGATAAAGAGAAAAAAAAACACTTTATAGAACACCACTAATAAAACATTTAAAATAAAAATCCTAAAAAAGCGGAGGTTCACCCAAAAATCAACTTTCTGCCATTAGACCCAGCATACTGCTGACATCTGCAGTATGCTGGTGTTTTTTTTTTCGTACTTATCGTTTGTAGCAGGCTTTCTTATCTGGCTCCGAGCGGGGATTCCTTCCGGGTATAGGCGTTCCTAAGGCAAGCGTAGTTGATTGACGGGCTTGGATAGCGCGTCGCGCCTTCCGAAAATAGCTGAAGTGACACTCTGCAATTTACGGCGCCTGCGCAGTCAGCTCTGCACCGCAGGCACGGTATAGCGCCATAAACAGCCGAGTGTCACTTTGGCTATTTTCGGAAGGCGTGACACGCTATCCAAGCCCATCAATCAACTATGCTTGCCTTAGGAATGCCTATTCCCCACAGGAATCCCCGCTCGGAGCCAGATAAGAAAGCCTGCTAAAACGATAAATACGAAAAAAAAAAAACACCAGCATACTGCAGATGTCAGCAGTATGCTGGATCTAATGGCAGAAAGTTGATTTTTGGGTGAACCTCCGCTTTTAATATTAGTTTCCTATATAGTGGTAATCACTTTTTTTTTTATAACAATTTCACCTATGTTACACTGTATATGTACAGTGCCTTGTATTCACCGCCATTTGCATTTTTTGTTGCCTCACAACCTGGAATTAACATGGATTGTTTGAGGATTTGCGTCATTTAAAGGAAAAAAATGTTTTTGCTGAAATGACTGTTTACAGGGTATAGAGCAGGGCTCTTCAAACTACGGCCCTCCAGGTGTTCAGGAACTACAATTCCCATCATGCCTAGTCATGTCTGTGAATGTCAGAGTTTTACAAGGCCTCATGGGAAGTGTAGTTCCGCAACAGCTGGAGGGCCGTAGTTTGAGGATCCCTGGTATAGAGGCATAAAAGTTAACTGATTCCTTTTAAAAATGATTAAAAATAGATAAAAATCAATCATATAATGTGCCTGCAGTTTAGTTTCACTTTTTAAACTGGTTTCTTGTTTCTGTAAAGTAAAGAGAGACACAGAACAATAACAAACAAATCCAGGGCAGTGTTTTGTTTTTAAAATGAATCTGATTCTGAGGAGTTTTAGACACACAGTAATGACAGCTTGGACCACAGTGAAAAGCTGCCATGAGATTTTTCATAAGGAGCCAGACAAGCAGGAAGTGGGGAGATCTGAGCAGAATTACAGCAACTTCAAAGAAAAAACAATCAATGAGGACGTGAAAGCAGGACTGCAATAAGGTAAAGGAAGCTATTTAGCTAAAAAAAATTCCTTTAGTGATCCTTTAATTTAGGGAACATGCCGACGTCTTTTTTTATTATTAAGAAAGAAAACAACAAAATAACAGGAAAAAGTCAATGTACATAACTATTCACCCCTAATGTCAATACTTTGTAGAGCCGTTGTGCAGGAGTGATGAAACTCACATTGTACTCCAGGGAGCCTGCGGGGTGGATAATGGCAAAAATATCTGACGCCCCAAACCCAAGGGCCAGCACCATATCCACCACCGCGTTCCTCCCCGGAACACGATTAGGGTCCCCCAGCCACCGCAACTGCACGACGTTGCGGCGCATCCTCTCAACGCCTGCTACCCTTGTGGCAGCTGGCACCGTGCCCCTAAAGGCCATGGTGCCATGGGTATTGTAAAAATGCCCCAATTGTACCCGACCCCCAGTGATGTCCGCAAAGGACCGACCTGTCTTCAGGGCCGACATGACCCCAGCTTCCTGGGACCCACTGATTTGGGGAGGGGACAAGGGAGAGGCCAAAGGAAGGGGCGAACTCGGGGGTACGGGAAGGGGGGGTTCAGGAAGGGGGGCATGGGGGACAAGGGAAACAGAGGGAACCACAGCGTTACACAATACAACATTTGATAGTCCTTCATTATCAACTATACCCTGATCGTTCCCGGGGGTCACAGGCTCAGCAGGTGCGTTAGCACCGGGAACACCCCCGGCAAGAGAGTCTACCACCGGGGGGATCCCTGCACCGCCTGACAGGCCCATTTGGGAGTGACCTAAACCCTCAGTGGGTAATACACAGTCCTGGACAATAGCTCTCTGGTCTACCACAACTGGCTCACCCTCCAGCAGCCGAATGGCGTTGAGAGCAAGACATGGGCTGGTTATAACGCCCGGCTCACAGTCACCCCACTCAGCCCCCTGGGGGGTCATTGCCACGGCCTGAGGTGTCAAGGCCGGGGACACAGAGGCCGGGGGGTTAGGGGGAAGAACCCCAGGAGACACATCACAAGTCTGAGGCAGTCCTATCTCCGGTGGAGGCACCACCACCATTGACTCCATACCAGCAGTCCCCACACCACCCCCCTGTTTAGTGTCCAAGGCTACAGCAGCCATAGATGTCTCACCTCCCGCAGCCATTGGAGTGCTCCCGCCTCCCGCGATGCTCCCGTTCGCAGCACCATCCGCGGCTCCGACCTCCATGGCCCCCCCCCTCCACAGGACTCTCCTCCAGATGCATGGCATCAGCGGGACACGCTATACCCGGGTTCACATCAGTCGCGGGAGCCGCAACACTCCCGTTCGCGGCACCCTCCGCCATGACTCCAACCTCCACAGCCCCCTCCTCCATGGGTCTCTCCTCCACGTCCTCGGCAGCCACAGGACCAGCTACTTCCGGGTTACCGCAAATCGCGGGAGCTTCAACCAGGCCTCCAGGCTGTGCGCCCTCTACTGGCCAGGATAGAGTTGACGCTCCAGCCTGGGAGCTGCGACGAGCAGCCTGGCTTCCCCTGGCGGTAGCTTCCTCCAAACGCTCCACCATTTCTTCTAGGTCATCAGAACCTCTAGTGGCTAAGTTCAACAACTGGTTTAGGCAGACAACATGTTTGTTCAGGGTTGTTTTTAGCACCTGGATGCTCAGGCGGTAACCCTTCAGACGGTTTTTGCCTACCCCATCTCTCGCTGTTCTCAGACGCGCCAGCTCTTCATGTACCTCCACTAGGTAATCAACAAGCTTATCCAGGGTCTCATGAACGTCTCTAGTACGTGGCATAGCAGTAAAGGGGGATTCTCCCGGTTGCGGCTCCTGCCAGGAAGAAATGTCAATCTGTGACTGCAAAAAACTGAGATCTTCATCTGTGGGTCTCAGACTCTCCACCACACTGGAGATAGCATCCGGCTATCCAGCCCAGACCAGCCCGGGAAGCAGAGCCACTCCCTGGCTCCCATAGCTCTCTGGAAGTCCAGAGAGCTCTCCACATAGACGTCCACACCTCAGGGAGGTATTTTTTATTGTGGACTACAACTTATTTCCATAACTTAAACAGTAAAGCCATTTGGCTGAGGGTAAAACCAACAAACACAAGGGGCATACACACACCCAACATGGTACACAACAAATACATTATACAAGATATATTCACCATACAAAAAATGTAGGATGACGACCTTCCGGCCCTGCAGCCCTATTTGAAAAAGAGATACTGTAAAAATCTAGGGAGTGGTTAGGGGAAAGAAACCCACCACCCAGAGTGGACACTTCAAGGCGGCTGGAAATGAAAGCCTCTCCATAAATGGGCACACATATCAGGGCCCACTCTGTCCCTCTCCAGATCACAAACTTTCACCACTTCACCGAAAATGTCACCCACCACCACATGGACAGGGAGGACTTTGCCCCTAGTGGACAGAAGACACCGGGCGTGCCACGTGTAGTAGAGTATTACTAAGCTCACTAGATAAAGTGACGTCAAATCAAAACCCCTCACCGTTCTGAATGCGCCGTAGACCCACTCCGGGTAGGTCAGGGAAGAGAAGCGAGGGTAACCCGTAGCTCCCTCCACTCCCCTCTGAACGTCCTTGTTGAAGTGGCACTGGACCAAGAAGTGGTCCATGGTCTCCAATGCCACTCCACACTCACAGGCCCTGTCCGCTACGTTCCTATACTTGAGGTTGCCTCTGACGTACAGCCGCCCATGGAAAGCTCTCCAGGCGAGGTCCCAAAATTCATTAGGCACCCGCTTGGAATTCAGGAGGGATAGCCCATCCGTGGGGACCCCCTCCGGGCAGTCTCTTAAGGCCAATGGCTTCAAAATGTCTGTGTTCAACACCCTCTGGTACAGCTTACGCCGACCAGTGGATCCGACCTCCAGAGCAGTTATCCGCCATCTCCTCAGTACCTTCAGCGCCTGTGGGACGTAGGAAGGAAGGTACTGGTGCGACCTCCTTAGGTCACCCACCCTCCCCCCCCCCTCCCACTCGTTCAGGAACAACATGAACCAGCCCTTGCATGAACTCTCCCACAAAGAAGGGTCTCCCACAAAGAGGGACTGGATGTTGAATTTAACAAAAATAGTGGTGAAGAACACCACTGGCTGGATCATGTCCAGACCACCTACCCTTCTTGGTCGGAAAGTGACATCCCTTCTGATAAGGTTCAGTCTGTTCCCCCACAACATTAGAAAGAACAGACCGTTGACCCTCGCATGGAGAGAAGCTGGCAAAAGGCACACGTAGCTGACATACAGAAATTCAGGTATCCGGTAGGTCTTAATCAGACTGACCCTTTCCCTCAACGACAGCTTCCAGCCCTTCCAGGCTGAAACCTTCCGAGAGGCACCCGCCAGTCTGCGTTCCCAATTTCGGGTGGGGTAGTCCCCCTGAGCAAAAAGGATGCCCAGGACTCGAATTTCGGCTTGGGGAGTGGGGAACATGCCCAGAAGAGGGAACTCCTCCCCCTCCTTCCCCATCCAAAAAGCTTCGCTCTTGTCCCAGTTCACCAGGGAACCGGATGCCACCGAGTAGTCCCTGATCTGGGATTCCACAAACCGCGCCTCCTCCCGACCGGAGACCACCACAGAGACATCGTCTGCATAGGCCACCACCCTCACCGCCGACCCAGCACCCCCACAGGGACCCAGAGGGACCCCCCTCAGACGGTCGCAGTTTAGCCTCCTTACGAAAGGGTCCACCGCAAACACATACAGAAGGGGGCTCAGAGGGCACCCCTGCCTGACACCAGAGCCAACAGGGAAGAGGCGTTCACAAGGGGGAAGCTTACAGCCCCTCTATACAAGATCTCCAACCATTGAACAAATTCCCCCGGCAGACCGTATCTTCTCAGGAGGCGCCAGAGGTACTTATGGTCAACCCGATCAAACGCCTTGGCCTGATCCAATGCCAGCAGATACCGTCCCAGACCCCCTGCTCTGCACCTCTCCACAGCCTCCCGGACGCAGAGGACAGCACTAAACGTGCTACGGCCAGGAACGGTGCAGTGCTGAGCCGGGTACAGCAACCTATCAGCCTTTGCCAATAGACGTGAAAAAAGCACTTTTGCCAGAATCTTCCTGTCTGTGTTGAGAAGGGCGATAGGACGCCAATTCTCAATCACAGTCTGGTCCTTACCTTTAGACAGTAGGATCAATGCAGACTTCCTCATCGAGGATGGTAGCAGGCCCTGAGCCAAAGAATCATTGAACACCATCGTCAGATGAGGGGCCAATAAGCCCTTGAAGGTTTTATAGAACTCTGACGTTAAGCCATCAGGTCCCGGTGATTTCTTAGGTGATAAAGAATCAATAGCCTGCATTACTTCATCCACAGAGATCTCTGCTGTCAAAGAGCCTAGGGAGTCTGGCCTCGTAGGGAGCGGGGTCTCATCAAGGTAATTGTTTATTACCTGTTCGTCCAGACTCCTCGGCCTCAGAAGCTCGGAAAAATGCTCCCCAACCACACACAGGATACCCAACCTGGACCGAGTCAGGGACCCTGAGGCATCCCGGAGGCAGTGTACCACCTTCAAACCCGTTGATTCACCACAGCTCTCGTAGGGATCCGGGGAGCAGAACTTCCCATAATCCCTCTCAAGAACGAGGGAAGCAAGGCAGTCATACTGGAGCTCCCTTAACCGAAGCTTCAGGTCGGACACTTGTTCCTGGAAGCCACCAGAGGAGACCAGGCAGTCTAGCTGCCTCCTCAACCCCTGATAGGACCTGTACTTCGAGACTACATGGCGCTTTGAGGCATCCCTGAAAAAGCCTTCCGATCTCTTCTTCACTGCTTCCCACCACTCCGGGCGGGAGCAGCCGCTCTCAAGGAACGCGGCCTGATCTGAGTAAAATGCCTCAAAGTCCTCCCTAACCAAGGGATCCTCAAGGAGCGTCACACTCAGACGCCATATACCCCGACCTCTCCGGGGGGTCTCGGCCACATTCAGAACAACGGATAGAAGTAAGTGGTCAGAGAACTCCACCACCTGAAGCCCTGGAGCCGCAGAGACAGAGTCCTCTTTTAAAAAAAAAACTATCTATCCTAGACCTACAGTTACCCCGTGTGATTGGGGAAGTGACGAACGTGCACATCCACCAATCTAGCGTCCCTAGCTAGACTATTCAAAAAAAGGCTGTCGTATCCCAGCGGGTTTGCGGCGCCTGCCCTGTCTTTAGGCCTAGTGATGGTGTTAAAATCACCGCCGAAAACCACTTGTTGGGATGTAAAAAGATAGGGCTTGACCATCATAAGGAGACTCTTCCTGTCCCTTTTGGTCTGGGGACCATGGAAATTGATTAACCTAAGGGGCTGTCCCCTCACGATGGCGTCAACCACCAAGCACCTTCCAATCTCTACTTCAATGACTCGTCTGCAAGCCACCGGACCAGTTCTGAAAAGCACTGCCACCCCACTACCAGGCTCGGCCGCAAGAGACCAGAGGGAGGCACCACTCCGCCACTCCCTCTTTGCGAGAAGCATCTCTGCCGTAGATGTCAACCGGGCCTCTTGCAAAAATAAAACGTCAGCATCAATCTGGCTGAGAAAAGTAAAGGCCATGTAACGAGCTCCAGTAGATTTAATACTTGCGACATTAATGGTCGCAAGTTTAATTGGAGGGGGTACTGCCATACTTAATCGTTGAAGTAGATCGTCCTACAGAAAAACACATCAAACTACACCACCACCTGACCCAACATCCATCCCACCACCAGAGTCCCCACCAGGGGGTTTGGGCACCATAGGGTCCAGGACTGAAAACTTATTATTGAGGGGGACCGACCCCGTATGGGAAGAGCCCACGCCAGGGACCACCACCCCCCAGGACCCGGGGAGGGAGGACCGAGATCCGGACCGGGCCCGGGACCCTTACCCTTGCCCTTAACTGGCACCCAATCACCGTCCTTAGTTTTCTTCTTCCCAGGCCGGGAAGGCGAAGCCTCCCCTGGCTGGGTGCCCTAAGGCTTTTTCTTCCTCCCCCTCTTACCCCGTCGTGGGAGGGGGGCCTCTGGGGAGTCCGAGTCCTCAGTTACACCCAGCTCCATCTTGCGGGAGAGGGGCGGGGGGCTGGGACCAGGTTGGAATGGGCTGAGAGCCCTGGTATAGGGGACACAGAACCACCCTAGGAGCCTGCATTATCTTGGACCCCGCCTGTACCCCCTGACCAAGCACCCCAGGAGACCCAGGCCCCCGAGGGGAGGCGCAAGGCTCCAAGGCCCGGTCCCCGGCGCCCAAAGAGGGCCCCCCGGGCACGGCAGGGACAGTCTGCCCTACCCCGGACCCTGGCACCCCCCGCGCCGAGGCCGGGCCTCTCGACCCCGTCCTGGCCAGTCCACCTGGCCTGGCGATAGGACCCCTGGAGGTCGGACCCCCGACACCCCTAGGCCTCCGAGTCGGTGCACGACCCGTCGAAGGCCCTGGATCCCCCGTACCGATGACAAAGGCCCGGGTCTGGCCCTCCGGAGACCCCCGGGGCCGAGCCGATGGGGCACCGCCACTGTCCGGGTCCCCGCCGCCTCTAAAGGCTGCAGGAGTTCGGCTGAAGGGGTGACCCATGACCCCACAAAGGTTACACTGGATCCTGGAACACCCCTCCGCCAAGTGCCCCACCTCATTGCACCTGGAGCACCTCGTCTCCGTGCAATCTGCACTATAGTGCAGGGGGCTATTGCACTTAAAGCACAGCCTGGGCTGCCCCTGGTAAAAGGCCAGGATACGATCCCGACCTATATATCCAGAGGCGGGCACATGAGTAACAGAGTGCCCCGTCCTCCGGAGCTTCACCGGGACAGCCCAGCTGCCCGTCCAAATACCCTTCAAGTCCAATTATTTTCTGGGCGGGGCCATGACCTGACCATAGCGCCCTAACCAAGTCACTTTGAACCGTGTGAAGAACCCCTCCATCAGCGCAGGCGTCATAAAGCTGATGTCATACTCCGGGGAGCCCATGGGGTGGATAATGGCAAAAATGTCCGATACCCTGAAACCCAGGGCCATTACCATATCCACCACCATGCCCCTCCCCGGAGCACGGTCCATGCCACCCTGCCAGCGCAACTGGACTACATTGCGCCGCTTTCTTTCCACAGTGGCAGCCCTACTTGCGGCTGGCACTGTTCCCCTGAAGATCATGGGACCATGCATATTATAAAAGGACGCTAGCTGGACCCTGCTCCCTGCGACGTCCGCAAAGGACAACCCTGTTCTGAGG